>APFE030760100.1:134784-161504 GCA_000404065.3 Pinus taeda | reverse complement strand
AAGCTATTAACAGATGCGAGAGAAATCATCGATAATGATAATGATCCTCAAGGTACTACCATACATTCTGCATGGTGTGAATGGATGATTTGATGTCAAACACCATACAAAGTCTTTTGGTCGAAGGCCGTTGATGTATGCCTATCACTGGAAGTGAGAAACCTGTGATTGATGCATGCAAGCCTCAATGTACTGGAAGGGTGTTTCTAAGTCAACTTCTTGGATAATGAGTTGATGT
The DNA here is from genome assembly GCA_000404065.3 of Pinus taeda. Lineage (NCBI taxonomy): Eukaryota > Viridiplantae > Streptophyta > Pinopsida > Pinales > Pinaceae > Pinus > Pinus taeda. Next base: position 161,266 of record APFE030760100.1, on the reverse strand, counting down.
CGACAAGAAGAAACTCATTGCAGGAGGGCCTTGATGTATCCCACATCAATGACACGAAATGAGTGTAGTGATTTTAGAGATGGAATTTGACTGACGACAGAAGGTTCAGGAATGGCAGTCATGAAAATGAATGTTTGTGGTATTGCAAAGAATGAATTTTGATTGAATGACTTCTCTTGAACATGTCGGCGACACTAAAATGAATTGGTAGCATTGACCCAAAACAAAGTGATGGATGGTATGATAGACCAACAGTATGATAACCATCAAGCTAATAACCCAACCCAAATAATCATGGTGATGGAGTGAAAGTGTCATGTTCAAGGGTGACCTACTACCATAAAGTGGTTTCCCCTTTTTCCCATTTTCCCCAGTCATTGCTAACCAGTACCTCTTTATTTTTATCAATCTTGAGGAGGATAACACATTCTTGTTGTATAATTCCACCCTTCAGGTGAATCCATCGCTATGTGATGTTTTAACAAGTTTAGCGAAGGTGAAACTCGGTCTTGTCTAGATGGTCAAGTTTGTCGCTATTTGATTTTTTAACGAGTTTAACAACAAAGATAACTCGGCCCTTTTCATGTTTAGAGAGTTTGAAAAGGGACAAAAAGAAAACTCCACAATTTCTTTTTCGTAAATTAATCTCTCAAGCCCAAAAAAGTGTAAAATAATACAAGAGAGATATCGTTTCCAATCCGTTAATGAGCTGAAAAGGACAAGTGCTCAAAAATCTTTTGATGTTTAGAGAGTCTGAAAAGAGCTTAAAGAGGATTCCATTTTGAGGAACGAGTGGTGTCTAGGGTAGCAACTGGTTTTGGAGATGTTGGAACTTCTTAAAACATGTTGATTTATGTGAAGAGGCTGGCTAATAAGACCACTCATTGGAACTGTTCCTCAAAAATTGGTAAAACAACCAAGTGAAAGTGTATGATTGGCCAAAGGGATGGTGACGATGCGATGAAAACAACCAAGTCTCATCAAACGAAAAGATGTTGATAGAATGTCAATCACGAGGTTTAAAAATGGAAATCGGTTCATTTTTACACAAGCTCGAACCATAGAGAACTATGCTTGGATTCAGTTTCATGTTTACACAAGCTTGAAATGAAGAACTATGCTTGAGATTGGTTTACATGCCCCCAGCATGATGAAAGGGAGAGTCTCCTGTAACCAGATGTAAGTCACTGTGGTGAAGCAGGACAGTTATCCGACACCTTTATGGCTTCGTCTAGATAGGGACAAAGGTGAATGGGGTGATTCCCTTCACATAACCTACAGGGAAACTTAACTTTACCACTAGGTGCATGCTCCCCAAGTTTCATTACTTTCACCTAAGTAGATGGAATGAAGGTTGATATAAGAGTTCAAGTGAAAGTCTCGACTGGGATTTTACAAGATCTAATCAAAAACTCGAATTGGAACTTTGCTGCACCTTTTTGGCTTTGTCTAGATAGGGAAAAAAGTGAATGGGGTGATTCCCTTCACATAACCTACAGGGAAACTTAACTTTACCACTAGGTGCATGCTCCACAAGCTTCATTACTTTCACCTAAGTAGATGGAATGAAGGTTGATATAAGAGTTCAAGTGAAAGTCTTGACTGGGATTTTACAAGATCTAATCAAAAACTCAAATTAGAACTTTGCTGCAAGGGTCCTTGTTTCAATTTTTAACAAGCTTGACACAAGACAAGGAACTCTGCTCGTACTCCTTGTTTTCATTTTTTAACGAGCTTGACAGAAGACAACAAACTATTCTCATATCCTTGGTTTCATTTTTTTAACAAGGTTGACACACGACAAGGAACTACCCTCATGGACCTGTTTCATTTTTTAACGAGGTTGACACAGTAAAAGAACTATCCTCATATCCTTGGTTTCATTTTTTAACGAGGTTGACACAAGACAAGGAACTATCCTCATATTCCTTGTTTCATTTTTTAACGAGGTTGACACAAGACAAGGAACTATCATCATGGGAACTGTTTCATTTTTTAATGAGGTTGACACAATAAAAGAACTATCCTCATATCCTTGGTTTCATTCTTTAACGAGGTTGACACAAGACAACCTCATGGGAGCTGTTTCATTTTTTAATGAGGTTGACACAGTAAAAGAAATATCCTCATTGGCCTTGATCATTACCCACAAGAGGTCATGACTTCCAAGAGGTTCTCATATGATGGGAGAACAATGCTCTGGAAGGGATTTGTATCAAGGAAATTGAGATCCGGTTCTAATGCCCTTAGTGCATAATGTACAACATCACAGAATTGATTGTCGGTTAATGTAGGCATCGAACATGTTGCCACATAATTATCCATGCGGGGATGATACCATTGGCACAAAAGGACCATTTAGGGAAGATGGTTGAATGGAAGCCATATTTGGACCAGGAAAAGAAAGCTGGTCGATGGTCACAATTCTACCTTCATGCGGGGAACAAATCACTCGAAAGAGTGTTGAAACCGTGGCTCCCGTGTCATAAACATAGTCGCGCACAAGAATTAAATTGTAATCTAAAGGGCTTGGGACTACCATCACATTCAGATAAATGATTTTTCCTCCCAAAGTAATAGGTAACTAAGGGAGGATCCCTAATGTTTGATTGGTTCCTCTATTAAAAGCCAACAGATTCTACGGAACAGGCACAAGTGACGATGAATAGAGCACTTGCCAAGTAGTTCAGGAAAGGATACTCACAGACGCACCTTCATCTATAATATTATGAGATACAAAGATATTAAAAACTTGTACTATGATCTAGAAAGGCACATAAGGAGGAAGACAGAATCCTACCAGTCAGTTCTAATCAAAGGAAGTGACTAGACTACTTGGAGGGGGTAGCATAGAAATGGGAGAATTAACCCCTTGAGTTACGAGAACGGGAGGATTTTCCTCCTGTCTTGATGGAATAAGAGGGTTTCCACCAAGCTCATTGGAATCTAAAGAAACAAAAAGAACCTGAGTGGTACCATATTCACTCTCATTGGGAAAAGGTACGATTAGCTGAAGGTGAAATCAGGTCAACTATTACCTCGACCTGTTGATTTTGGTTGGGTATAGACTCATAGGATTCACTTTCAGAGAGAGTGGGTTCGATCGATGGTTGATTTGAGTCAGTCAATTCATCAACTAACGAAGGATTAAGGGATAGTCTCGTGTAACTAGATGGAAGTTTTTGTGGTGAAGCAAGGCGATTATCCAACGCTTTTTTGGCTTCATCCAGATAGGGACAAAGGTGAATGGGGTGATTCCCTTCACACAACCTACATGGAAACTTAATTCTACCCTTCTTTCCATGAACTTTACTACCACTATTTTATGGTGTGCCACCAGCATGATCTCTAGAAGTTGATGACACAGGATGATGTGAACGAGAAGACCATTCTTCTAAGATTTAAGGAATATGAGGACAATTTCAATGAAGATGGTCTCCCACACAACGTTTGCATGGACATCGAACTTTGTGAGGCTTGACGGACATTTTCTCATCAGATGTTACATTGAAAGCAATGGTTGGTTGGTTGCCCCTCTCCCCGAATTTGCTTCTTCTTCTTCTTAGCCACCTAGTTACTAGTACCAATACTTTCACAAGGTGAAGAGGAAGAAGGGGAGGAAGAAACAACCAAAGAAGAAGGAAAAGGGTGAACTGGAGCTTGATTTTTTCGAGTTGAAGGAGTACTTGATTACGGAGAAATCACGACATTTTGATCCAAGGAGGTTGAAAACAACCATACTGGCAAGCCAATGGTAAATCTTGGAAGGGAAAATGTAGCCATATAAGGAGCACCAATATTTCTAAAAGGAGGAAAAGGACTAGGACTCCCATCAAAAGGAATTCCTTGATCGGTGGACTCCGGATTTGTCACCATATGTTTCAACCTAATATCAACTAAGGAGTGAGTGTGGAGGATGTTATCCGTGGTCAATTAATTATATTTTAATCAAAGTTACATAACAAAACAAAAGAGGGATAATGTAGGCAAATGATTTAACAAGCAACTGTGAACTGCAGAATACCTCTTGGCGAACCGAGAAGTACAAGCATGCAATCTCCCCGAATGTTGTGTTTGGTGTATCATAGTGTATAAGGCAGACGACTCGGTTACCTAAGGATGGATAGCAACCTAGTGTTTTCCTCTCATATATACCCGAAAGTACATGGAGGCCCAATCCGTATAAGCGTTGTCTAATGCAAAACCGCATAGTGAGAGCATTCCCACATACTTTACGTACTATAACACCGCCCTATATACCCGAAGGTACGTGGACAAGCTACGATATACTCACATACATGGAATGAGGTATCACACTCGGGATGTACTGTAGACAAGTTAGAGACAACTGCTTTGTTTTACGATGCCAGAACACGTCTCTAGCCTAAACCTCTAAATGTTTTTTGTTAGGTGACAATGCTCCATTAGGTAAATTAGATAAATTTTAAGTTGATCTTCTTTAGAATTTTCCTTTCAAGGTTCACCACGTGATGTATGTTGGCAATTCCTAAAATGCAACTAATATGATAAGCATTCTTTCCATTCAATTGAACAATGAAAACCTTAGCTAGTAGGATAGAGCAATCATATTTTTGACGAAGAGCAAAGAGCACATCTAATGCAATCTCCCTAGCTATTCCTTTCAAGCATTCACAAACTAGAATATGAATGATTCAAGTTTTTCTTTTCGAATCCATTAATGTTGTGATGAATAGAAATGAAACATGCACATACAATTAGTCAATCTTTCATAAGAACGAAGACTTTGAGGACAGTTCTGTTCCGAAGGAAAAAAAGACTTTACGACACTTTCTTTCAAATAAAGATTAATCAACTATATGCTATCTTTGATTATGGATTGATAATGATAAGGAAAACATTTAATCAACATTAATCAACCAATTCAAAGTAGGGATAGACAAGGAGATAGAAACTTGTTCTCTGGGACATAACATTCATTAATCAATCAACAAGCAAATAAGCAGAGAAAAGTTGGCAAAAACACATTCCGAAGGTGAAAATTTTCACTAAGGTGGACAAATGTAGGTCAAAGAGGGCCTAACTGTGCTGCATAACACTGTTTCTCACTCAAGGGTGCTCTACAGAGCATTGTCCCCTGACCCAGCCTAGTTGATTCCTGAGAGGCCACTCAAGAGTCATCTAAACTCAATTTTTTGACCAAAATTCAATGAAAAAGAGCTGAAATGCAGTCAATGAACACAATTAGGGTTTACAAGGATGTCCTAGGAGGTGGATAAGCTACTAGTCAAGAGGATCTTTCCCAGTATGGTCACCAATTTGTTTTGGATAATTTGGTATCTACGGACAAATACTAATTCCATAGATAAGTAGTTGTATCTAGAACAATAGTTTAAAGTGTTTTAGACATTTCCTATCAGCAATAGATAAGATGGGAAGATAAGAAGACCTACTTGTAGTTCCTATTTCCTCTCGTCTCCCTTGTATCAATCCTGTCACTCCTTCCAGTACTTAACACGCTTGAGAAGTACCCTACAAACACAACAGAAAACAAAGAATCGATCAAATCATATGATCTATTGAATATAAGTGAAAGGAATCACATACAATTCACACATATAAGCATTATGAAACAATACAAATATATGGGAAAAGGGTTCAAACACTTTATTATATAGAATAAGGAATTACAACCATTGGTGTCTGATTCAAAGCCATTCCTCCAGCTTGGGTCCCATCCACATCACATCAAAAGCATGACAAACTTGTAGCATTACAATACTTGCTTCAAATCCAAATCTCATAGAAGCATTATCTCCTTACAATTCAACATAATCCAGCCTTGGTCACTTAGATGAGTAGTCAATTTAAAGTAAGGTGAAGGAGGTCTTGTCATAAATGGTGGCATTGAATGGCCTTCCATACTAGAATTAGTTCCATGGAGGAAGGGATGAGAGGATAGGATGCACCATAACTGATTCCTCATCCATTTTCGAGCTCATATGAGTTGATAAACGAGGGAACCTTCTAGATGACTCCAAAACGTAAGAATATTCCCAAAACCCTATGTGAATTTCGCTCATTCTCACCCAACGCAGCCGAAAGGAAGCCTACGTGCTCTGTAGAGCACCCTGACAGTGGACTCAACTGCTCTGCAACACACCTTTACAAGGGCTTACTTGTGCTGGTCCCTCTAGAGGTTATTTCTAGATGTCCTCAAATCATGAAACTGTCTGGGAAGGAGGCATTGAAAGGGGTGAGTTGTTTAGGGCATGAAGCAACTGAAATTAGGGTTTGATGAGCCCTAAAACATTGATCTGGGTGATGGGATTGATGTGCCCAAATGGATCTGTAATAGTGGGTGGAGGTGGAGGCAGAGGTGTAGGTGTGTGAGGTGAAGGTGGAGGTGAGCTAGAGTGGATGGATGACATATCTTTATGATACTCTGACTTACTATCTTCCATGTGCTTCGCAGTGTTCTCAAAATATTACCTTTGTCGTCGCTATTAGGAGATCCTAATAGCGGACTGTAAGCAAAGCATGATTCTTCATTCCTTCGGAATTTTATCCCACTTCGCATAGTCCCAAACATAAATTTAAAGGAATAACCCTCTTTTTGTGCAATATCATCTTTATCCAGGTCTTCAGAGATTTCAGATACTTACCTCTTGGCCACTTGAGGAACTTGCACTCTGCTTCACTGTAGTTGATGGATGTATCAATCACGAACTCAGTGATGAATCCTCCCATAATATAATCAATCCAATGGTTGATGGCCCACATGATGTTACTTTTTGAAGCCTCCAAGTGCTTCACCAGTTCTGGGGTCCACACAATAGCGCTATCAAGCTTCCACGTACCCTGACTATCCGTTAACTTGGACAACGTCTCATGAAATTCACAGGGGAAAGAGAAAAAGGATATTTCATGTTCATTTATGAATATGTATCTATTCAACCACTATTCCTTCGAAAAGTGTAGATTTCTGTTCTCCTAGGCTGTAAATGCGTGCATCTTCTGATCGGTCCACTTTTCAATCACTTTCTTAGTGGGGAACCACTGAGCACACATTCTTCAACAAGGTCCTGGTCCCAACAATGGAACTATTTGTTGTCTTGATCAGCCCTAACCCATGTTCAAAGTTAGTTGCACCAAACAATAGAACCCGAAATTGATGGCCCTTTCAGCAACAACCCACGTAGCGCAGGATGCAATCTCATTACAAGTAGTTTTGGTGGGATGACAAAACCAAGTTTCTACATCTAGAGGTGTGTGTGATGGATTGTTTCACTTCTAGGGCTTAGTTCTATCTTTGTGAACCCTAACCGTTCTAGAACAGCTAATAACAGTATATCTCATCAACAACAATTACATCTTTGCGAAGCTCATTAACTAGTCATAACATGCATAATTTATACTGATCTTCCACTTTTAGGCATTGGATAAACATTTATTCATATACTTTCATATACAGAGAGAATACACATAATTGCAAAAATAAATACAAATGAACAAATATGCAAAATATGGATCAAAATTGTCTCTATTAGATGTGATATTCAAAGTACATACTCTTCTTCCCTTTGCACTCAACTGCAGGGGTCTATGCACTCAGCTTGTGGAATTACTAAGGTCTCCATGCACTCAGTTGTAGGAGCCTTTCTGTTCACCTAATTATAAGAAACAGACCTTCCTACCTTACCTTACTTGCCCAAACAATGATTTTCTATCTTATGTTGATCTCCTAGACTCGCTATGACTATTCTATTTACAGCCTTTTCATTTTACAATAGCATGGGCGAGTCTCAAAACCTTCTTAACACCTAACAACCTAAGGGACTAAAGCTCCTTCGACTCTTACTATCTTCGTTCTCTGCTTCCACAAATAATGGAGAATTTACATTTTTACAAAAATGAACTACAAAATTTAACCCCATGGACCGCATCCCAACAATTCCCCATACCTTTATATGCATATCAAGTTAAAAGCGCTAAAAGTAATCAATTCAAATGTTGTTCTACACGACAAAAAACAATGGGTAATTCAAATTTTTATGCCGCATTATTCTCATGCCACTCCAAAATCATGAAAAATATACCTAAACCAACACATAGCATCCCTACAGGAGACCATTTATCAATTCCTAGCAGGTAGTTGATGAGAAATTGATTTCGTCGTCAATGTGGAAAATATGTTGTGCACAAGTGCTACCCAACCCAGTTGCTGCGAAATTGTTTTGCAGCTGGGTATCAACAATTTGTGAGGTTTTTAAGAGTTGGAAAACCTACTTAATTCATTCTACAACATCACATAGACATTTCAAGCCTACCCATTTGATCCATTTTTCTAGAGGAGGTGTGCAACCATATAGAACATGGAGGGCTACTTGAATTCGTTGCACAAAATACCCTATTTTAGACATCATTTCAAAATTTTGTTTCCAAACACCTAAAACAAAATGTAGAAAAACAGAAAGTGGTTTTTCTAAAGGACATACCAAAGAACAATAAAGCCCCTCATTTTTTGCATAGGTGTCATAGATCGAATATTCGAATGCATCCTTAAGGCTTATTTTTTGGACTATGTAATTTCCTCTTTTAGTCATGGTTTTGGGGAATCGTTTCCGACGAGTTTGGGAATAATTTGAAGAAAATGAGAGTGGTGTATCTACAAGATGAGTTCATCTACAGATACTTATCTTAGCTTTTATACAAGTTTTACCATTTGGGAGCTACAGGTGTCACTTGAAGACCCTTTTTCACAATTTCTAGTGACATGATTATGCAATTTTTGGAATTGGGTTTATGAATGAGGAGAATTATGCACACATTCTTGCAATTTTGGATGTTGCTGGTATATCACAGAACCTTAGATGATTGTTTGTCACTATTTTTTTTTGGGTGGGAAAACATGGTGCAATGACAGATTCAAAATTCTGTTGCACAACCACTATGTAACACAAGCTATTTGTTGTTTCTACTTTTATCTTGAATTTGGAAATACATTAGCATGATCGAGAAGGATATTAGCAGATAATACTATTATCTATATAGGATTAGTAGGGTATTATCTAGATAGGATAGAATAAAATATTTTACATTTTTCTAAAAAGACAAACTGCAGATTTTATGATTAGCTTTATTTAGTTTTGGTAAAAAAAAACAGTATGTGGATAATTTTGAACTAATTCGATCTACTTAGTAGATAAATGATACATTGTATCTAGTATTTTAGTTTTCATGCAGTGAATTAAACCACCCGGTGGTAATTTCAAATTCATTATTTTATTTGAGGACAAGACATGAAAAACAGTTTTATTGGGTTGAGAGCATTAGAGGCTAGACTACTTTTCTGTAAGTTTTGTATCTTTGCTAAATGAATTGAAGAAGACAAGTGCATATTTTTATAGTGATACATTTGTCCGAATTATTAGTATCTTGTTCCTCTTGTTACCTAATATGTATTATTTTTAGCTCTGCTTATAGCTTTTAATTCGGTACAGTAACTTTACTCATGTTCATGTTTGAAACATTTCTCAGAATTCTATAATTTTCTCTAACAAATTTCAGCTGATCACTATATTTGTGTTGTTTTCTTCCATGGAAAGTTGAATTCATCCCTGTATGGATGCTCATGTTCTCATTATTCCCTTTCCTCCCATTCATGCTATTACTACAATGAAATTGATTGTTCACCCATAGGCCTACCTACCTTGCCACTATGTGAATTGCACCATATCCCTGATTCATTCAAACCTATAGTAGTACTATGATCTAAGTAGTCCTTCCCTCTACACCCACCTTAAACAAATCAAAATCAAACCATCCTCCGATCATCATAGCCAACCTAAAATGCAAACCATGTCAATCATTTAGTTTTTTGATAGCAGAAACTAAGGAAGGGAGCCCTCTCCAAGGCTAGGGGGGAAGGACCTTAGCCTTAAGAAATGTTTTTGGTTTCCTTGGTATTTCGCTCCTCAACCTGGAGAAATTTATGGAGTGATAACATCCTGCCGCTGATGTTGGGGAACAAAAGGTTTAATCTTCTCCGGTAAATATCTTCAAAGTTTCAGACATGGCTGTTAATGGTGGACAACAATCAAACATAGGAAGGATGAACCATTCACCTGGTGATTGCAAATTAGATATCAATCTGATCCAAAGACTCCATTGGGAGAAATATTTGGAAATTTAGGTTTACTAGCAACTCTATTTGCTTAATATGGATTTCATATCTTCTAGGTATGCCCCTATCAGTCGTGCTCTTATACCTGGCTTTCCGAATCGTGTGCCTTGTATAGATTGGAAATCATATTTTCCAAAGTTCAAATATGAGAATGGTGATGATGTTTCTTTACATCTTATCAAATTTCACATGCATGCATGCAAGTTGAGGGTTCAATTTCTTGAATATTGTCTCATGAATATGTTCATGGCTACTCGGGAAGAAAAAGTGAGATATTGGTATGAAGGTTTTCCATTTGCTAGTATTTATTCTCTTAAAGATTTTTATTGAACATTTTTTCAAGAATACAAAGAGTCTCATCCTTCTTTGTCTTTGGTTGTTCATTGTTGTAATCATTTTGACAATTTCATTCAAAATATGGAAAATTCTAATGGCAATGAAAATATCACAGATGAAGAGATCCTGGAGGCTTTGTATGAGAACCCTTTTCATCACCAAGAAGAAATGGTAACCTCTCTCTTGGATGAAAATGAAACCCAACAAGAATTTAATGAGGACAGTCGTGTTCCATCCTCTGATTTTGATGATAATTTGCAACAGCCTTGTTCGTCTTTTCATGATCAAGAGTATGAGAATCATTTCCAACAACAAGAGGAAATGGTAGAGGATAATTTCTATAATGTTCGAGTGCAGGAAGAAATTTATTCTACATGCCATACCTTGACTCATTTTACATCCAATGAAGAAAATCATGAAAATAAGATCCATGAAAGTGCACACACAAATACTTTAGGCAGCGAAAGCATTCATGGTGATAGCTACCCAAAATTGCAAGAAACTAATGAAGAAGAGCAGGTTGTTTTAGACCCCATGGATGTGGACATTTTTGTTATTGATAAGGCGATAACCTCAATTGCATATTTTCAAGAACACATTATTCTTTCTCCTGATGCAAATGATAAGTTTGATGAACATATTGTTTTCTTTCATTCTGAGAAAGTTCTTGCCTTATACAATGTAGAATAGCTAGCGGCTAAAAACAAAGGGAGTGCTTGTCTTTTTTCTGACTTTCAAGATGGGATAATGCTTCAAATTATTCAAGACCCTTTTGTTGATTTGTTGTAGCCATCAAAATATTTGACTTTTCATGTTTTTCAAGATCTCGTGGCTAGTCTATCACGGTCATTAGAGAAAATGAAAGTTGTGGAATTTATGGATCATGAGCAGAGGTTCAGTGGAAAGTTTGAGATGTCATTTTCCAGACTTTTCTTTATGTCTAGTGTAGATGAATACGAGCGTAAGTCAGAATTTCATTTGCTTGATTGGCTACACTGGAGGAGTAATTTTGCATGATTGTATATATGTTTTCAACAGGTGTAGACAACCATCTTCAATGTTTGAAGCTCAAGGAGAAGGCCCTCGGAATTTGGTGATGTGTTGTCAAATTTATGATTTATTTTAAAGTTTTCATCTTTGTAATCAGTTAGTCAGTCAATTTTTAGTCCTTTTGTGTTAGACTCCATTTCCCAATCATTTTAATATCCTACTAGTCTACAGTTTTTGTTCTTGGCACCTCATTAGGAGGCTACCATCCCCATTGGAGCCAAAGTTAGGGTCTTAGGTTTTTGACATCAAATGTATTTTCCTCGTCCATTTTAGTTTTTGAAGAAGTTGAGCCTATCACTATTGTTTCTTTCATAGTCTCGAGATCATTGTTTCATATCATTGAATTTATTCCATAGAGAGTTCATCCAAAGCATGAAAGAGAGTCAAGTCAGTGGGATTCAAGAGGTCACAAACATTTATATAGCCAAGTCAAAAGGGTTTATATATTAGGCATTCATCAATTAAAACCATCAAAAATGAAGTTGTGCCAGTCTAATGTTCTGATCGTCATGAGGTCTGGTTATTAAATATGTTTTAAATTCTTATCCCTTATTCCTATATACCTCATGTTTCCCTTTTTCCTACCCTATTTCCCCATTTCAATTTATACATACCTCCATATATCATCTACATCCTATCCCATTTTCACATATCATCTACATCTTATTCACATTCTTTCCTTTCTGTCTCTTTGTTCTAAACCTACCCCCATAAAACCACTACCACTTCCCTATACTCATCACATGTATAACCCTCATACATAATACACAACCCACATAACTAAGAAACATCATACCCCTAAAATTTTAATGATTCCCCATACCTTTAGACTCATATCAAGTCAAGAGTGCTAAAAGTAATAAAGTCAAATGTTGCACTATAAGAGAAAAGACAAGGGGTATTTCAAATTTTTATGCCTCCTTATTCTCATGGCACTCTAAAATCATGAAAAATATTTGTAATCCGAGAAAAAATCATCCATACAGGAGACCAAAAATTGATTCCCAGCTAGCAGTTGATGAGAAATTGAGTGTTCATCCTCACTATGGAAAATCTGTTGTGCACAAGTGCTACCCAACCTGGTCAATGCCTAACCGCTACGCAAGTGGGCATCAACCATTTAGGAGGTTTGAAAGAGTTGGAGAGCCTACTTGAAGAGTTATACACCATCAAACATACATTTAAAGCCTACCTATTTGATCCATTTTTCAAGAGGAGTTGTGAAACCATACAGAACATGGAGAGGTACTTGGACTCATTGCACAACTATTGCGTAAAATACCCTGTTTTAGACATCATTTGAAATGTTGTTTCTGACTACATGGAGACGAATGTAAAAAAACAAAAAGGGGTTTTTCTCAAGAACATAGCAAAGAACAATAATCTCCTTGTTTTTTTGCACAGATGTCAGAGATTGGGATATCCAAATGTGTCTTTAAGGCTTATTTATCGGATTGTGTAAGTTCTTGTTTTTGTCATGATTTTGGGGAACTACTTATGAGGGAAAGGGAATAATTTGAAGAAACCGAGAGAGTTTTCTCTCCAAGACAAGTACATGTACAAACACATATCTCATTTTTTACACAAGTGTTATAGTTTGGGATCTACAGGTGTCACTTAGAGACCCTTCTTCATAATTTCTGCTGACAGAATTTTGAATTTTTTGGAATTTCGTTTTTGAATGAGAAGAATTACGCATACATTCTTGTAGTTTTGGATGTTGATGGTATATCATAGAACCTTAGATGATTCGTTGTCACTATTTGTTTGGTTTGGGGCGGGAAGACATGGTGCAAGCACATATTCAAAATTTTGTTGCACAACTGATGCACAATACAAGCTCTTTGTTTTTTCTACTTTTATATGGAATATAGAACTATATTATGATGATCAAGAAGGATCTTAGTGGATAAGACTATTATATAGATAGGATTAGCTGGATATTATCTATATAGTATAGAATAAAACATTTTATGATCTTTTAAAAATAACAACTGCATCTTTTATGATTAGCTTTATTTAGTTTTGGTTTAAAAAAACGTATGCGGAAAATTTTGAATTGATCCAATCCACTTAGTGGACAAATGATACATTGTATATAGTATTTTAGTTTCCATGCAGTGAATTCAACCATGTAGTGGTAATTTCGAATTCCTTATTGTATTTAAGGAGGACAAGACATGAAAAATGGTTTGGTTGAGTTGAGATTGTTAGAGGCTAGACTAATTTTATGTATGTTTTGTACATTTGTTGAATGAATTGAAGAAGGCAGGTGCATATTTATAGAGAGGTACATGTGTCCGGATTATTAGTATTTTGGACCTCTTGTTACTTGATATGTATTATTTTTAGATCTGCTTATAGTTTTTAATTTCATACAGTAATTTTCTTCATGTTCATCTTTGAAAGATTTCTTAGAATTTAATAATTTTTTCTGACAAATTTTAGCTGATCACAATATGTGTTTTTTCTTCTTCCATAGAAAGTTGAATTCATCCTTGTATGGATTCTCAGGTTTTCATTTTCCCCTTTCCTCCCATTCATACTATTACTACAATGAAACTGATTGTTCACGCATAGGTTTTCCTACCTTTCCACTGTGTGAATTGCACCATGTCCCTGATTCATTCAAACCTATAATAGTGTTATGATATAACTAGTTATTCCCTCTACACCAACCTTAAACAAATTAAAATGAAAACATCCTCCGTTCATCATAACCAACCTAAAATTTAAACCATGCCCGACATTGAGTTGATTGATAGAAGAAACCTAGCGGGAGAGCCCTCTCCAAGGCTAAGGGGGATGGACCTTACCCTTAAAAGAGGTTTGTGGTTACCTCTAGGATTTCTCTCCTCAGCCTGGACAAATTTACAGAGGATAACAATAGAAACTCGAAATCTCGTCTAACGATTTATCATATCCAAGGACAAGCAACCCTGTTGTGGGAGGAAGTTAAAGAAGTCAAGGGAATTCATAAACAGGGGATAGCATGGGAATATTTCCAGTAATATATCAAGAATAAGTACCTAATTGAGCAGTTTTATGATGATAAATCCAAACAATTTCATGACCTCATATTGGGTCAGCTATCTATGGATGAGTATCTGAAGACATTTACTTCCTTATCGATGTGTGTCCCTTATATATGAGAATAAAATGCTAAGTTGCATTATTTTATAAGTAATTTTCTAAAATCTACAAAGGAATGCTTGGAGTTTTATAACCCTAAAACCATCAACAAAGTTTTCTGTAAAGAACGATTATCCTATCAACAGATGAACCATAAAGAAGATAAAAACAAAAAATGGTCATGTAAGAAAGGATAGAAATATCCTCACAACATTAAGAATACCAAGACTATGAATACTAAGAACTCCCACAAAATTTGACAAGTTAAATTTACAGGAAAAGGTCAGCAATAACCTCAGTCTCAGGTTGATAATAGACCAATAGAATTGACTGGCTAACTTGATTCTGGTCAAACACCAATACCACAATTACAGTGTTTGGTTTTTCGACAACTACACTACATTAAAACTTTCTCTTATCATGGAAGGGAAGAATAGGAAGAAAATGTCCAAGAGGAATATACAGTGGAGGAAGTAGTGAGAAGTTTACCCGATATCAATGTTGCACTAGAGGACTGTCAAGTCATGTACCTACTTATAATGATTAAATTTGAATGTAAGGTTTGGAATCATGATGTGTCCATTTTAATCTATACTGTAGAAAGCCTAAGCTATATTAGTCCTAAAATAGTCAAATCATGTTATATGTAATTTAGTAAGTATAAGAACTCGTTTTTGGTTCAGTTAGCCACTAGGGAAAAAAAGAGAGCGGCAATAAAATTTGAGGATTGTCTTGTCAAGCTGGTAGGTTGGTCAATAAAAGTAAATTTAAATATTTTTCCCTCAGGTTCTTATGACATTTTGATTCGAATGGATTGGATGGAAAAGCATTGGTTCCATGTAAATTGTAGAAGTAAACTATTTTTTTATTGACGAAGAAGGTTCTAGGAAAGGAATCTAAAGGATAGTAAGACCCTTGAAATTAAGACCAAACACAACCTCACAGTTGGGGAAATGCATTAGGAGGGGTTGTCCTATTTTTTGAGTCCAAGTGTGGTAAAATAAATATAAGGAAAAGAGAACAACCATGGAAAATTTCTGAATTGTTAAAGAATTTGTAGATGTATTTCCGAAAGAGATCCTTGGGTTTTCCCCTGAAAAAGTTATTGATTTTACTATTGAATTGATTTCAGGGTCCACCCCATTATCTAAGGCACCCTATATTATGAGTATACCATAATTAACTGAATTAAATATGCAATTACAAGAGCTACTTGATAAAAAATACAATCGTTTGAGCATATCGCCATGGGGAGCCCCTGTATTTTTTGTTAAAAATAAAGATGGTGCATTGAGGATTTGCATTGAATACCAGTAGTTGAATAATTAAAGTATAAAAAAAATGTACCCACTACCTTCAATCAAGGATTTATTTGAAGAGGTTAAGGGCACTACTAATTTTTCCAAGATTGGTTTATGATCAGGGTATGGTAAAATATAGATTAAAGAGGAAGACGTATGTAAAACCTCATTTAGGACTCATTATGGGCACTATGAATATGTATTCCTACCTTTTTGTCTTACTAACGCCTCGACGATGTTTATGTGCCTTATGAATAGCACATTTCACCCATATTTAGATAAGTTCAGCACTATGAATATGTATTACTACCTTTTGGGCTTACTAACACCTCGACCTTGTTTATGGGCCTTATCAATAACATATTTCACCCATATTTAGATAATCTCATGTTAATATTTATTGACAACATTTTGATTTACTCAAAGAATATGGAACAACATAAAAGGAATTTGCAGATAGTCCGGTAGATCCTGTGGAAACACCAATTATATGCCAAGTATAGTAAATGTGAATTTTGTAAAGAACAAATACAATACTTATGCCATGCAATCTCTAAAGAAGGAATAGTTGTATATCGAGAAAAGATTAAAAAAATTATGGAATGGTCTATTCCTAAATATGTTGTAGCTATTAGATCCTTTATGACATTTTTAGGTTATTACTGTAACTTCATAGATGAGTTTTCAAGAGGGGCGTGCCCCATAACCTCTCCACAGAAGAAGGGGATAAATTATAATTGGACACCAGAATGCCAAAATAGTTTCGATTAACTAAACAATTTGTTAAATAAAATTCCCATTCTAAGGATTACAAACCCAAAAAAGGAGTTTTTTGTCTGTACAAGTGCATGTCAGCAAGGGGTAGAAGGTGTGTCGATGCTAGAGGGTAGATTGGTAACTGATGAGTCCCAAAAATTGAAGGAGAATGTGCAAACCTACTCTAATTATGACTTATAATTAATAGTAGTAGTCCATATTTAAAGGTATTGTTGTAATACGTGGGAGGAAAGAAATTCATTTTGATGACTAAACATAGTAGCTTGACTAGTTTCTTTAAACCACCCACCCTTAATGGTAGGAAGGAATGATGGACCTCTTTCTGCACTTGAAAGTTAATGAAAACGGGGTGGCGGATTCCCTAAGTAAGAGGCTAAACTATATTTATGAGATTTCATTTAGTCAAATAAAATTTGATTTTACAAATCATATTAAAGATGTATCCCAAAGACACCAAAAATATCCATTTTTTTGCAATAAAATGAGGCAAGAAGAGAAAAATGAAAACAAATTAGGATATGACATTAATAGGGATAATTTTCTGACTTATAGTAATCAAAATTATGTTTGCAACCAATAACCTACTTAGAAACTGATTTTAGATGACCCTATGTTTCCCACCTTGGTTACTAGAAATTAATTACTGCTTTAAGAGAGGATTATTTTTTCCCTAGTATGAAGAGGGAAGTGGCTGAATATTTGGAAAATTTTCCAAAGTGACAACAAGTAAAGGTTGGACATCAACATCCAACACGTTTAGTTCACCTGTTACGAATTGGTGAATGGAAATGGAAATTTATCAATCTAGATTTTATCATGTGTCTACACAAGTCAAAAATGTAAAATGAGTCCATAATGGTTGTGGTAAATAAAATAAGTAAATCTACACATTTTATTCCTATACAATTAACCTACAAGGCTATTCAAATTGTTGGCATGTTGATGGGAGAAAGTTTTCATTTATACGGTATACATAAGGTAGTAATTTGTAATAGAGATGTGAAGTTTACTTCTGATTTTAGGAAGGCTCTATTTACTGGACTACATACTCAAGTACATTTCACTACTTCCTACCATACTTAGATGAACGAGTGAACCAAGTGTTGGAAAAATTTTTAAGGATGTGCATAATGAAACAACCAACCAAGTGGGAAGAGTATCTTCACATGGTAGAATTTCCATACAATCATAGCTATCATGCTTATTTAAGGACAAGCCCATTTGAAGTATTGTGTGGAAAAGATGTAAGCCACCTATTAACTATAGTAATCCTGAAGATAAACTAATATTGGGATCGTACATGTTGAAAGAAATGGAGCACACTGTGAGGAAAGTATGGACGAATTTGAAGGTTGCTCAAGATTGGTAAAAAAGCCTTATGTAGGTAAAAGACGAACCTACAGGGAATTTCAGGTGGGAGATCATGTGTTTGTAAGGGTCAAACCAAAAAATAACACCTTGATGTGGGGAAGCTGTGTGAAATCAGCCCTAGATTTTGTGGCCCTTTCCAAATACATGCTCGAGTTGGGCCTGTAATCTATGAATTGGCTCCACCTAGTCATATATTTATATGTAATGTATTCCATGTTTCCTTGTTAAAGAAGTACATATATGACCCTAAGAATATTATTAATTAACGCAATATAGTTAAATAATAAAGTGAAATAATCTTATGTGTTTTTATAAATGATTGATGGAAAAATAACAACAACCATAATGAATGTGGATGTAGGTCCAAACGGATGGAGATTTCTTAGTCAAGCCTCTACATATTGTTGATCAAAGAGAAATTGTGCTATGGAAGCGAGAAATCACCTAGGTTAAAGTGTATTGGAGGAACTTTAGCCCAAAAGAGGCTACATTTGAAGATGAGAATTTTATGCATGAGGCATATCACAACCTATTCTAATGGCTAGGAAAACACTGAGGATACTGTGGGGGAGATGTAACAGCCCCCAATAAATTTGTAAATATCCCAGTTATTTTTGTTAAGTTACGTGGAAAACTATAGGACATGCTAAAGGCATTATCTGAATATGTGACGGACATAAATGCCTTGAAAATAGTTAGCCATGACATTACGATGGGAAAATATGTTGAAAGAGAATTTCACATTCCAGAAATTTATGGGCAAAGGTCATTCCTTCCCCAAGTTCCTCTCCCAGATATAAGTTGTATTGGTTAAGGAAAAGGGAGCCAAGAATGCAAGAGGAGGAAAAACTGAGGAAACCATGAAAACTTACAGCCTAATTCAAGGGAGCCTAAAAGAGGAAAGTAAAGTTGTTAAGCTTGATGTGCTCAAATAGGACATTGTTAAGGGAGATACAAAGCTGCCAAGGTAAGGAATACATGAGCTAGTTAGGTAGTTGAATTCTAAATTGAACCATATGTGGCTAGTTAAACCCTAGAATGGACATGGTGGGGACAAAGGATGTCTTAGGTTGGACTTCATATGGTATTTGTCATGAAAACTATTTTGGATATGAAACTAGCTTGTGGGGAGTTCTGGTAGAGGATATTGGTTCTTGTTGGTTGGGTGGAGCATTCTTTTTCCCCTATTATTTTCATGGCAAGCTTAGTTACCTGAACATAGATAAGTGAAACATGTTTTGGAATGTTTTTTTTCTAGAAGTATTTATTTTCTGTTCTACTACGCAATGTTTTAAATTTAATTTTTGATACTATGAAAAGGTCATATATTACTGCATAATTAGGTTAGTTTCAACACCTAATGGACAATTGTACATTAACTCAGAAGAGTCAGGAATTCATTATTACCTAGTATAGAAGGCAAGTGACAGGTTCCAGAGACAGGACCCATTGGCCTACCAGATTACAAGTAATAATATTGTTTTTTAATCAATATAAAATATAGTAGAAGTTGTGGTTAAATATAAGTTTTTGTACTGTTAATGATAAAATAACTTATTCTAATGTTATAAAAAGGAAACTGATTTACAATAAACATATGAAATTGAGATTCAGTATTTAAATGACGGTATATAAATCTCTAAAAAAAACAAGCCCTTAAGTGTTAATAAAACTAAGAAAAGATGAAACAATTAATAATTATATACAAAGTTGAAGAATATTTCCAAGAATAATATCCATTATAAATAAAGGTATTACATTTATATATACTGCAACGGAGATATTCAATTAGATTGAAATACAATTTCACAGAACTCAAACTCTACCCATCAAACATTGATATATGGTTGTAGGTCAGAGTTACCATCCATTAAACTAGTGGGAAAATCCCCCAATTACCCAAGAACATAGCCACTTTAAGTATTCAAATATTTAACATTTAAAATGAAATTGCAACTAACAGTTGAAAGTATCCATAATCCATAACTTAAATTCACTCAGATGACCATTCAATCACATGAGTGGTCAAGGCCACATGGTCGACAACTAGATTGTAATGTATACAACCAAAATCCAAGCCAAAATGGCTCCATGTCAATCTCAAACTAAAAACCCATTTCCATTTTTTGGTCTTGGCCTCTCTAGAACCTAGAATAATATAAATCAATAGAGGGATTTATTAGAACCTAGAGAGCTCCATATGTGCAAGAATGGAGGCGAAGCCAAATCCATTTTCGTAAGAATAAAAACCTAATTATTGATTTTTCCAAAATGAGAGACTTATTATTAAGGCTCACGACGAGAGTGATAAAATTAAGTAGTAAAGTAAGGGTTAGGGTTATTGGATTGGACCTGTAAGTGTTATACGAAAGACGACCAAAACCCTTACAACCCTGCATAAAACAAGTAAATTAATAATTTCCAAAACAACTGAGAACGTGGAACTAAGAGGGAAGTCCATTGATTTGAAGGTATAGGGAAACAAATTAAAAGTTAAATTCAAACCTTGGGAAACCACATTCATTATGAAGGTTAGAGTAAGGGCTTCTTTTCTCCAAATGGTAATGCTTCAAGAGATTCGATGGGGATTCTTTTTTCCGAATGGTAATGCTTCAAAAGGTGTATATCGAACAACCCATACCATGAAACAACTAGAGAAAGACAACTTGCAATAGAGTAGTACTATGCTCAGATATAGAGAAATCAAAGAGGATAGTTATACAATTAAGTTCTAAACTTGAAAACATGTTGTGGAGAAGAATTTTGGTGTCAGAAGTTACATGGCAATGACAAAATTTTGTGTACCAAAGAAACCTCAAAATACTAAGTTTTCGTATTGCAGACCCCTCTCTCCTGAAGCGAAAGGCCCAAATGAGACCGAGGAAGGGGATGTAATTACTCCCATAAACACATCGCCCCATTTCCACCATAAATTCCAAAATCTAAAAATTTGAAGCATTGATCCAAAACCTATCACTAAGTCCAAGGTGGAGTTAATCTCGAAGGAAAATAATGGTATACAACTATATGGATCTAGAAAGTTCGGAAGTATTGTGTCGGAAGATTACTATAATCCAAAAAATTAATACCATAACCATTTTGACAGTACAATCGGAATAGAAATGCAAATTCAGAACTAAAACATTGATTTTCCACTTTCCACCGCGACCATAATATTAGGAGTTAACATTTCAAACCTTTGTTAAACATTACCATGACCTCCATAAGTTCACGTAGAGGACAGGATGGTATGCACAACAAGATAGAATATATAATATATTTAGAAGGACCCGTTTTAAATATAAGCTCATAGTCATATAAGGTGTATATGTATGTAGAACCTCAACAATAAAAGTTGAGCAATGAGATGGACATATGAACACCATGAAAATACCGTTTATGCTCAGTGAAAACAGTAAAATAATTTTAATGATATGTAACTGATAATGATATGCAAGGTTTAAAAACTAAATAAATTGGGAAGGTATGTTAGAGTCGTGTGGATGTTGATATTATGGGAGGGTATGTTATAGTCGTGTGGATGCTGATATTATGGGTAATCATAAATTTGGAGCTCTTCAAAATTCATGCATATCACAAAGTTTTCCATTGCGAATACAAAGACGTCATAAAGCATATCAAAACCATAAAATTTCATACTTCCATCCTTCTGTTCATATTTTGGAAAGCTTTTGCGTTTTGCTGTTAGCCACCATAAGAGCAATCCGTACAATCTCGTTTGTTATGATTTTTTAGTATCTTTATTTACTCTTAGGCAGCATAGCTCCCAAGAATCTGTACAATCTCATAATGAAAATTATGCGTGCTGTTGAAGGTTTGCCTGTTCGGCATAGCATATAATCTCTCCATTGAAATCCACTGCGAAAATTCCAAATGATGCGGACTCTGGTGCAATGAAAAGAGGGAACAGAGATCAATATTCGATCTGTATTTCACGTGATGTAAACTGAAATGATGAATGGGTACTGCCTTTTCTTATATTCTCTCTCAAATTACAATGCAAGCGACTAATACCCGGACATGGTGCACTCCATAGCCATTTGGCCACTGTCAGAGCTGTAATCATTGTGCAGTCATCGTATTTACTGTATATTTGAATGATAGCAATATCTGCGATTCAAATAATAACAAGCGTCTTCATTTCTAAGGAAGTGTAAACAATTTCAGTTCAATATCCAACTTATTGAGAGGTGTAAAGTTTTTAAAAAATGCTTCTGGGAATTTACCCTAACTTATGAATTCAACTTAGTAAGTGCAAAGTTCATTAACAAGTTAGTATCAACCCAATGAAGTGCAAAGTTCATTAACAAGTTAATATCAACCCAATGGTGACGGAGAGATGGGTCGGAGTGATGTCTGGGCATGATTTAGGAAATATGCTTAAAGTCAATCGACAGCAGCGAGATTAATTGTTTGACCTCTCTCTGTTGTTTGAGATATTTTATTTTCAAAATCTGCAATCTGCAAAGGTTTAACATAGGTTTAACCGTGATGCCCGATATAGGATGTTATTTGTTTATTGTTTTTGTGATTAATTGTTTGACTTTTTCTTTGTTTGAGATATTTTCAGAATTTGTAAAAAAATATTTCAGTTATATTTGGTGTAGCTTTCAAGGATATATAATATTTCAATTATGTTTGGAGTAGTTTTTAAGGATATATAGTTTTGTTAGGGATCAGTAATGCTTTCGTGCAAGTTAGTTTATTTTTTTTAATCGTTAAATTAATTTTAATAATCTAAAAGGAATATAATTTAATAATCTAAAGGGAATATAATATTTTATTTGAGAATTAAAACAATTTTTTTTTTCACTTCTTTAGGATATAATACTTCATTTATATGGTGATCACTAATTAACATATTAATTTTTTTATATCATCAAAAAATCAATCAACATAAATAATAAAAAAGATAATTTTTAATATTAAATTATATAAAATATTTAAATAATTAAATAGTTTAAAGTAATATTTCATACATTTAAATTACTTAAAGTTGGATTAAAATAAATTAAACATTACACAATAAGGTTGTTATAATGAGTTTGTATGGATTGACAAGCATAATATGATAAAAAAAATATAGTTGTATTCAATGTTATTAGTTTTTGTTATAAGGTAGCAATCGATATCTCTCTGAATATGAGCATGTCTGCAAAAATCAGATGAATATACTAAAGGTTTTACTTTGCATATTTTAGTTTACTTTTTTCTCTGCCTATTAAACACTCACAAGGTTTTGTTTTGTCGAATGAAAAATTTTGAAGTGTTATTTGGTCTCTTCCCGAGACAAAGAGCAATAAAGCTTAGTGTTAAAATCCATATGCTTAACTTTTTTTTCATGATGAAAAAATGCTAGATGCTACTTTAATTAATATTAAATACTTGTTGCCTATAATGTCAGATTGTGCATGTGACTCATCAGATTTCCATGCAATTGTGTCATTGCCTTGTTGCCACCACGTCTCAGAGTCTAGCCACCTGTCACTAAATGTAACTCAAGCTTATCGTCCCAATCATTGTGTACGTTCCTTTTCTTTACCAATTCACCAAGATTAATGTGGTAAAGGTTGAGAGTTGGGCGAGTTGTCCTGTAACATAGAGCAGGTGGAAACATCAACACTAGATCATTTGGGCCCAAAAAAATAAACTTTGAATTTGTAAGTGTTGCATGCTAGAAATATATAATTCAACAATCTTTCCTTGGATGTAATTAAAGAGCTCCCGCCATCTCTGAATAGTAACAAATAACTCAAATAATCCTTGCTAGATTTGACCGCATCACAACAATGCATCATAGCATGACAATAATAGGGATCAAATTAACAACTTTTTGGCAGCTACGTTGGATGACAACAACAGGGATTGAGCGTACAACTTTTTGGAAACTACATTAGACACCCATAGGTAGCGCATCTACAAACCTGTTAGACTAAAGGAAATATGTTGGAATTCAGGTGCACAGTAAACTTGATAAAACACACAGCAGAAGATCAAACACATAAGAGACAGTTTTAACGTGGTTCACCCAACCAATCTGGGCTACATCCACCAAACATAGGCATCAAGAATATATTAATCAAATTGGAGATTACATCAAGAAATCCTCACACACTCTTAGCAAATCATTCGAATGATTGCCTGTTATATAGCATAGGGAATCTAACAGCCTCATAACTCCCTCACATCAAATATAGGAGGCATTAACTCCCTCCCAACAACCTGGAGCTAATCTAGGAGCTTAATCCCTATTGTTGTCATCCTTCAGAGATTTCTGCCTATCTGACTCAAACAGAAAACCTCAACAATCTCCACCTTGACAACAATTCGCCTGATGCCTTGTTATTATTATTTTATCTTTTCTGCAAGCCAAGAGAAGCCAAACACCATCATAGCTTCTCCAACAAAACTGATTTCGTGAACATGTCTGCACAGTTCTCCTTTGTATGCACCTTTTCAAGAGAAACGCCCCTTTCAGTGATAACATGTCTTACAAAATGATATTTGATTGGAATATGCTTTGACTTACTATGATAGGCTGGATTCTTAGCTAAATATATTTCACTTTGACTGTCACAAAGTAATCTGATGTTATCCTGTAACCTACCAAACTCACCAAGCAAACCTTTCAACCAAACCGCC
This sequence comes from Pinus taeda, assembly GCA_000404065.3. NCBI lineage: Eukaryota > Viridiplantae > Streptophyta > Pinopsida > Pinales > Pinaceae > Pinus > Pinus taeda. The sequence continues at coordinate 136,471 of APFE030760100.1, read as the reverse complement.
TCTTTGCAAGCATGAGAAGCAGCAATGTATTTTGCTTCAGTAGTGGATAAAGCAACAATGTTATGTAGCTTTGACATCCAGCTGATAGCTCCACCTGCAAGAGTAAAGACATACCCTGAAGTTGACCTTCTCTTATCAAAATCACCTGCAAAATCGGAATCAACATATCCGCAAACAAATTCACTACTCTTATTGTAAGTAATACAATAACTACTTGTGCCTCTCAAATACCGAAGCACCCATTTCACTGCTGACCAGTGTTCTTTACCCGGATTTTCCATGTACCTACTGACAACCCCAACTGCATGTGAAATATCTGGTCGAGTACAAACACCATCGCATACATCCAACATCCTACTACATTGGCATAAGGAATTCGAGACATATAATCCTTTTCTTCATCTGTATTAGGACATAAACTCGAAGAAAGCTTAAAATGGGAAGCTAAAGGGATCGACACAGGCTTCACATTGTTCATACCAAACCTCAAAAGTATTTTATCAACATACTTCTGTTGTGATAGCCACAGCTTACCATTGTCCCTGTCTCTGAAAATCTCCATGCCCAAAATATGTCTTGCGACTCCTAGATCTTTCATATCAAACGTCCTTGCCATCTGAGTCTTCAACCTGTTGATTTCTTCAATGCTTTTGCTTGCTAAAAGCATATCATCAACATATAACACTAAGATAATGAACATGCCATTATTCAACTGTTTGAAATAAACACAATGATCATATTCACTTCTAACATAATTCTGACTCAACATGAAAGAATCAAACTTCTTATACCACTGCCGAGGTGACTGCTTCAGGCCATATAATGACTTCTTGAGCCTGCAGACAAATTTCGCATTGCGATGCTGAACAAACCCTTCCAGTTGTTCCATATAAATTTCCTCATATAAATCACCATGTAGAAATGCAGTCTTAACATCTAACTGATGCAACTCCAAATCAAACAAAGCCACTAATGCTAACACAATTCAAATTGAAACAATTTTAACCACTGGTGAAAAAATCTCATGAAAATCAATACCAACTTTCTGAGAAAACCCTTTTGCAACCAGCCAAGCTTTGTACCTATCTTCCGTATCATTCACACCCCGTTTCAGCTTGAAGACCCATTTACACCCCACAGTTTTCCTGCCTTTTGGAAGCTCCACCAGATCCCATGTGCCGTTTTTACTCAAGGCCATCATTTCTTCCTTCATGGCTGCTTTCCATTTGTCACTATTTGAACCTTCTACAGCTTCCTGATAACACAAAGGTTCATCATCATTAGCGACCAAAGCAACTGAATCATCATACCTTCTCGGACGGCATTTGATCCTTGTAGATCTCCTTAAGAATGTTTCTGGTGCTTCCACAATGGGTTGTCTATCAACTGAGAAATCTCTTCATGATCGCCATCTGAGACCTGTTCATGTCCTCCATCTGAACCTTGTTCATAATCCGATTCTGAAACCTGTTCATGACTAGAATCTGAACTATGGTCGTTATGACTATCATTAGAAATGCTGTCAAACTGAATATGCTGGAAATTAGATACATCATCCTGTTTCAATCTTCTATCTACATCTAACTGTACAAGAGAGGATTCATTAAAATTTACATCTCTGTTGATGATGATTTTGCGGGTAGTAGGATCCCACAATCTATATCCCTTTGTTGCAACACCATACCCA
>APFE030760100.1:71090-125843 GCA_000404065.3 Pinus taeda | reverse complement strand
ACAAATTTAGTATTTATTTTTTATCACAATATTAATATTTTATGAACCCATTAAATAGGTTCTCTATAGCTTTTATCAAAATTTATTGTCAGTTAGCTTTGTTACAAATTTAACATTTATTTTTTATAATTAACAAGTATGAAACTCAACTCATTTAATTGATATTTTTATATTCATTTTTTTTTTTCATTTGAGTATTTTTTGCTTTTTCCATATAATGAGACACATTAACATGCTTTTACCCATATACTTTACCTACAATCAAGTAATTTGGACCTCTAATCGGTGGTGAGGGTGGTTCCCATGTGTTGGAACTTTTACTAGTAGCAATGGGTGCATAGGTGTTGGATAAAATGTTAGGGGTGGAGAAATAGGTTGGTTTTCATGGCACTGCTTAACATGTACTTATAGAACCATCTCCCTAATATTTAGTTAGACTTGCAAAACATGCAGATTATATAAAAAAATTGGCTTGATGCACAGTGAGTGTGAGTCATAACCAAAAAACAATTAGTCAAAGGTTTTAAATTATTTAATTCATTTAGTTATGGATTAGATTTTACCAAAAAACCAAAGATGTAGGCCCGTTAATTGCCCAAGTGCCCAGCATGCTATAAGACCCCATTTATCGATTAGATTTTACAAGAAACCCAAATATGTAGGCCCGTTAATTGCCCAAGTGCCCATCATGATATAAGAGCCCATATTTTTCAATATTCATTCCAAGTTCTAGGTTAGGAGTTGCGATCTGACATTTGTCAATATTCATTCCAAGTTCTAGGTTAGGAGTTACAAGTAAAGGATTCAAGATCAAGAACTATATTTTAGGTAGAGTTTCTTTATTGTTGGTGTGAATTTTGATGGTTTTATTCGATCTACTTGTATAAATATTTTGATGGGTTTTATTCAAGTTTTCTTTAGTTTTGGCGTGAATGTCCCTTTGGACTAATCAATTTAAGGAAATAAGTATATATGTTGGAGGTTATCCAAATGGAAAGACTAATATATTGGTATTTTTAGTGTGGTGACCTCTATACGTATGTTGTTTACTTCTAAAGTAACAAAACGTTGATATTTAATTTGCAATTTTGAATGGGGCGTGGTAGTAGTTTGTTTGTAGTTACTAATTAGAAATAGGGGTTTCATTTAGCCTAATAATGGAAGAACCAATAATTTGGTCTTTGATCTACAATTTTTGGCCAACTAAATGGTTTCATGGAGCCACACATAGTTATCCAATTTAGAACCCTGTGTGTATCTATATTCTTCTACATAAGTTTTTCATTAATAACATATTTTAATCTTCATCTAAGCTAATGAAGGTAAAGTTTTGTTTTTGTTGAATCCGATCATCACCTTCATGGCTCGTGATCTACAAAAATTAGGCATAAGTGACATATTTAATCCACATAAATCTGAATTGAGAAGGAACTTTAGCTTACTTCACCGTTGTCTTTATCTCGTGACTAGAAAAAATTTGGGATTTCATCATATTAGGTGTACATAATTCTAAATTGAGAGTACCCATTCTTAGTTATAATATGGTGGTAATTAGCAAAAACATTGTCGCAGGTGCAATGTTGGTCAGGGACTGCAACTTTCCTTCTTTCATGTGGAGTACTATTGAAGGCTTGCAAAGAGTCATGTTTAGAAAGCAACACAGAGAGTTTTACTTTGAATGAGTATGAAGGTTTTGCATATGTTTCCTTCCCTTCATTTTGTAAAATCTAAGCCTTCATTGTCAAAGAGAGAAAATATGGAGAGGGAAATATAGAAACTAACAACAAGCTCATCTCTATGTGTCCCAATGGTAACGATGATTTCCAAATTAAAGAAAATTGGTTGCCTCAAATAAGAGTTATCCTATTCCTTCCTTGGGTTTCAATTGGTAGGTTAAATATACTAATCATGCAAGAGAGTAGTGGTTAAATTTTTCAACTTACAAAGATTTTAAGAGTTTCTTATGTGTTTAATATCATTGACAAGTTTTAATAAGTAGTCGATTTTGTAGCTTCATCAAATAAATAATAAATAATTAATTATGGTTTTATGCATGAAATAATTTAACATATTTAGTAGAGAACCAATTCCTACTCAATTAATTACTACTGAGTTAAGTTATAGTCAACTTACTATGATATTTTTTTATAATACTAATTTTTCTTGTACATGGAGAAAGACTTGCTACTTCACAGCTCCTCTTATTGTTATTAGTTTGGATAATAATTTGGATAATTTTATTGGCATCTCCCTAACCCATCATTACTCCCTCCAATCTGTACAATCTCGTCATGATAATATTCATGTGTGTCGATTAAGATTGTCCTATTCGTCATACCATAGAATCCATCCACTGGAATCGATGCGGACCGTAATGAGATGAGATGTAAGTAAATAGGGAAAATAGATCAATATTTGATGAAAATTGATTCATGAACTAGAATTGTATTCGAAGAATGCGCAGGAAAACATCCCAATAGTTGGAAACAAAAGAAAGGTATCAAATACGTAACGCCACCTTCTATCTAGTTTCTCTAATTCAATCGAAACAGAGTAATAGATCGATACGGTGCACCGTGCAACCCCAACTATTTGGTAAGAGGAAAAATCAATTTATACTCATCGTTTTCGATAAATAAAAAATCAACTTATATATTTAAAAACATATTTTAATGATGTGAATTATTCGACATTCGCATAATACAAGCATATTCACTTTTTTATTGAATTTATACGGAGATGTAAAATAAGTTATCAAGGTTTTTGTGCATTTTTATAAATTTAATACTCTAACTGCTCTGCCTATATTATTAACTAAGTCAAGGATGTGTAGAGAGAGATTAGTGGGAATGATGCCGATGCTTTCTGCATTTGGCCATATGTTGCTTAGCTCACATGTTTGTGCAAGCCTTCTTAGTGGAATATATAATTATGATTAACGTGTTGTAGCACTCAACTATTGAAAACTTCAATTTTAATGGCAGGAATAAGATATTATTTCACTGCACAGAACTCTAAGCACACGGAACTGTCACCACTGGGTTAACTCGGCATATTTACATGAATATGGAAAATTCATGGATATTCTAGATATCAAATGAGTAGGAATAACTTCATAACTCGACGACATTAGACTCATCGTTCCACTCTTTTGGAACCTTGCTTGGGACTCTCGCATTTTCTTCTCGCGTTCCACCCTCACCATTGGCACAGTTATTCCCTTGACTCATTTGTGTTCCTATGTTACAGTCCCAATGCACAACAGTTGTCACAGCATGCTATATTTATGCAAGCTCCAACTTGTATGAGCCATCAACCCCCAAGTTCTACTCAGACATCCACTGATATGGAAACACCAACTCCCTTATATGTAGGCGCCAACCCACACTCAATAAAGAAACTACTACTCACTATAAATGGCAGCCTCTCTACCTATTTTCAGCTAGGCCTTTATCCATATAGACTTTAGTTCTCTTATGCATTCATCCCCAAATTTTGCTTAACAACCTTCACTCATACTCAGCCCTTTTTGCACCCTCTATCCAATCTGCGGTAGCTCATTGTTCTCTTCTTTTGAAAAAGCACTCTCAAGCTCTCTCCTCTACATAGGCACTCTCGGCCTCTCACAACAACACACTAGCTCAACAGAGCTCTCCACTCAGCTCACTCAACAATGTTGCTTTCTCGCTATTGCACAATTTCAAACCAAGTTTTTTTTCACTACAACATTGTGATTGATGTTGCCATTATAGACAATCAAACTATGTGAGAGTGTACTCAAACACATGGTTTTCCATGTTTTTGTTATTTCAAACTGCTTGGCCATTGCAACAACATTAATCACAAGGAATGGGCTAGTGAGTGTTTTTCCATAATCGTAATTAAATCTCAGTCACGCTGCCGCACACTACAACAAGGCTCTCCATACTTATTGATTGTTCATAGAGTTAAAATTGTACCGCAGGCATGGTTCATTTAATCTATGTTAAATTCTTTTGCACCCAACAATATTTTCATTTAATTCTTCATAGCATTCAAGTAAGATCAAATTTGGTTTGTTTATATTCCAGATAGACTCCATTAATCATTCGGCACAATCGTGGTCCTTGTTGCCTTGACTCGGTGTTTCCCAACAATTGCCACAGTTAATAACTGCATTAGCCTAGCTTATGAATTCAAGGTGTGAGTGCAAAATAACTTCCGATGCGTTCAATGCCTCAAGCACTAAGCATACAACCCTTATCCCACAATTTTTTTATTATTGAAAATAGCCCAAATGCCCATGGTCGTAATAACACACAAATGTTTGACAAGACCAACACAAAATGGCTATGAGAAGCCTCTCTTTACTATAGCCCCAAGGGCTTCAATGTCGCGAATTAAACCTCTGTGCCCTTGGTAACATAGCTGCACAAAATCAAGTCTTGGACACAACCTTTAGCTCTTAGCCTTATTCCTTTGGTGTGTTTTTCTTTGCTTTTGGCTGAAAGGCACATGGTCATCCAACACATAGAAAATTGTAGGTTAGACCATCATTGGGACCCTTTGAACTATAGCTCATGAGGGCTTAAAAATTACGCATTCATCTTTCACACCCATGTTTACAAGGCACCCACATAAGCAAGTCATAATGCTAAACATTGGCCCCCAACTCCTTTTACCCTAGCGCTCTTGTAACATGCACTTAAAAGCCTTCTAAGGTCTTCCCTACGAGATTGCATCTCCCTTGGGACCGCTAAATGCATCTTCTCATATTCTCAGCTCTACTTCCTATCCTAGTGCCTCGTCTGCCCATTGCTTCCACCTGTGTCGCTTTTAAACCTCTCGAGATCAAGACCTTGGGGATTGCATGTCCCATTGCATCTACCCAAAGACTTTTCAATGGTTGTTCACTTCCCAAATGTTCTACCACCGTGTTTTGGTGCTTCATCATCTCACTACTCCATTATTATGGTCCATTAAATCCTCCAAGGTTGGGCCTAAGGGAGCACGTCATCCTGTCATGATCATTGACACATGGTGCCTCTAGACTAGTGACATGTGTCACTCGTATTTGGCCCACTAGGGTACCTTAAAACTCCAAAACTGTATGACACATGTCCACCTCTTGGTGTCCCATCTCACTAGTGTTGATGCCATCGATCAACCAACTAGGTGCTTCCATGTAGCCCACCTAAACCATCCTGACCCGCTCCCTCTATGTGCATTAACTTTGAGATAGCTTTTGGTAGAGAATCTATCACTAGGATCCACCATCCCATTAATAGAAATTCTTATTGTCACTGCTGTCAGCTCCATGTTTTCCTGATCCTGAGAGAAGATAGCTTGTGGTTTTGTGCCCCCCTTTGTTGATTGTTTTGTGATTTTAGAAGAGGGGGTAGTGTAATTAATCTTTGTTGTCGATGTTGCAATCAATGGTATGGAGAACCCGGTTTTTGCCACCCTTCATCATGTTAACATTTGACAGGCTAGACTTAGTGCAATATTCCCGATGCATTAGACTGGACATGTGGCAAAAAATATGCCCACAAATTAGTTTGTTGTGTAAGTAATCACATTTCCCATGCTAACGTCATCCCTAGCCTTCACTACTGCACACACATTTCAATCTTCTGCGGTATTCTCATTGGGCTTGCATGTAAAGCGTGCCCAACCACTAGCCAATGGGAACTATCTCCACTAATGCTATGTATGCCCACATCCTCCTGACTCTCCTTTAGTGGTTCCACTTAAATATATCATTACATTTGGCAAACATTATGAAACTAAATTGCCACTAAATGGTTCTGCATCCACTTTAACTTTGCACCTTTGACTTTGGGATGGCTACGTTTTGACTAGCAATAACTTGTAATCTAGGAGGTCATTTGGGGACTTCAATATACTATGGGAAAGCACTTTTTGAGAACTACAATTATTCCACCTCCAAGAGCATCTGAGCTAAACTCCTAAGGAACAAATTCCTTCAAATCCTAGGCCAACAATCCATCATAGCTATAATATTTTAGCTTCTTACCCATCCTTATATTATGATGATTCTATACTAAATAATGCAACACTCATGGGACTCCACTTGATGTTCACACACCATGCACATTAATGTTACTCTGGTTGACATCAATGGCTACATACTTTGCCACCAACATCAATGCTAACCTAGTTAACACCAATGCCAACAAATTGAATACCACCAACCATCGTGACAATGGAAACTATCCAGCAATGTCCCCCTTTGGCCTTGATGGAAACACTTCATCACTTCTATACATTTATGGACAAACCTCGTTCTACTTCCATAGATCTCCTTGCATGAGAAGCCAATGGTTTTCTTTCCTTTTCATAGGTCATCCAAGCTCCACTACAACCATCTTAAACAAAGACACCCACAAGAATCAATCATTAGCTAAAAATACCCTTATTTCTTCTTGTAGTTGTTTCTGGTTCTCTAGGAACTAGAAAAGTATGATATGCTCTCCCTTGACATATACTGCTTGCCTCTTAATAATCCTCTAGTGCTCAACAAATTATGGATACTAATTGAATATTATTGGCTAAATAGTTTCTTCTTCCACTCTTGTTGTTGTTCTTTCTACTTTAGAGATTGTGCTCACTTCCCCTGAGCATTGTAATAGTCACAAATACTCCCCCTCGGAGCATGCTCCCTTAGATACCGAATACTGCTTAGATGATACCAATTGTACCAAAAATTTTATACAAATTGGGCAATGTACTAGGAAAAATCTATAGCTCCTTCTCAAAAAGAAAATCCCACTTGCACAACAAGGTCACTCCACATGAACCAAAGACCGCCAATTGACATAGAAATAAAAATTGAAATACTAGTAACTTTCAAATCTTACACCGATTGTGTAGGCTTAGTCAAGTGCAGAACTTAAATGAAATAAGGGTATTTCACACAATATGAAAACCTTTCATTGACTCAACAATCTTTCTTCCTCAGGCTAAATTTTTATACCTACTAGTGCTACCAAAGAAGCTCCCCCTCAGTCAGTGCTCTCACTCTTTTCTTATCTCTTTACATCTACCTTCTTCCATCTGCATGGATACTAATCCTATGGACATCACTCAGACTTTGGGCATATTATCCTTCCATACTTCTATTTTAGGCTTTCTACTTCTTCTCACAACACAACCTACAATGTTGTTGCATGCTCCTTCTGAAACCATGTTCTCTTTACCATTCAGATGCACCTCTCTGATTATTCTTTATAACCCTTGCATCTAATTTATTTAGACTCACTTGTGGCCATTCTCTTCCTTCAAACAAAAGAAACATAGGATCTACTCCCTGTGAGTAGAATTTCCTCTTTTTTCTTCCACACTTTCATTAGTTGAGTCCTAACAATAACATTTTTTTCTAGCTTCTCCTTTTCTTGTGTTTGGGCCATTTCTTGGTTCCACATGGCTAGAGAGAACTCCATCTTTCATTCCTTGTTTGCAAGAGAAAGATAATTGGGTTGTTGATTCTCTTGCTTGGCTACAATTTATGTTGAACATAGTTAATACTCACAGAGGGGTCGATCACAGCGATATGAGGATAATTATTCTTGTTTTTTCCTCTGATTTATTCCTCCCCTTTTTGTATTTCTCCATTGCCACAGAACACTGAAGACAAATTCGTATTCCTCTTCTCTTCTATTTATTGACATCCTCAATGATTGAGTTTCTCCATTTTCTTGCATACTCTGGGTGGACTTCCTTGTGTTCTCATAGGTTCAACCTACTGTCTTGTGCCCAATTTTTACATATTTGTAGCAATCTACATGATATAAGAATGTTACAAAAGGATTTCTATACTCGACAACATTCCTATCAAAACTTCTATCGTTGCCAACATGTTTTCCCTTGGCCACTTTGTGTATTCTTGGGTTGTTTCTACCCAACACATTTTGTTTTCTTACATGCCATCTACAATCTATGGCTTTATGTCCACAATTATTGCAATAACAACAATAGCCATAAAATAACCTTTGATATCTAAGGATTCTTTGTCCTTGAGGACAAAAGGAACTCTACTGGTTCTTCTTGCATTGTCTATGGATATTTGTGGCTTAAAGCCAATCTGCTCCCTGACTGTTCGTTTCTGCTTCCTAGTTTTCTGGATCTCTTGCCTCTGCCTGCTTGAATTCCCCCGCTCTATGTCATCATCACTATGTAATGCTTCACAGAGAGGTGGCCACTTGTTTTCTCATGAACTCAATGTCAGTTCTCTTTGAATGGTCGTTATTTCCGTTATTCTAAGATTGCTCGTGAAACTCATTCCTCTGCCAACTCATCGATCATGCTGGACCTCAAGTCTCATATGACTCAGCCTATTTCCCTATCGAATGTAGTCATCCATCGGATCATTTCTCCGTCGTTGATCTGGAACCTCCAGATCCTATGGTCTCCATCCATATCACGCAAGTAAGCAGCATGACCTTTATCCGTGCAATGTGAGTGGTTTTCTCTCTCATCCGCTGGACGCATGTCACCCAGTGTATGGAATTGGGCAAGACTCAGTCGAACCCGCTTACCACTTGAATCCCTTCTGATATCCTTCCGATTTTAGTGCGGGACTCGCCTTCTGATGGAATCAGCAATTTCCATATGGTTTTATGCTTTTCCTCATGACTGAGAGCTCGAGGCTTTCCTTCACTGAGGGAGACGCCTTGTGATACATGATTAGTGCTTTAGTGCAAATCGCGTATCAGAAACTGCCTTTGTTTTTGGATTTGACCTCCCATTTGTCAATTTGTGCCAGTGCGCGGTCACCATGGGCCAACGGTCTACGCGCTTCAACTGAGGGTCCTCATTGTTCCATGCTGACTACAAATTGCCATTATCATAGGTAATTTTTGATAAGATTCAACATCCATAATACTTTGGAACTTCGGTATGAGTTTTACAGAGTTCAGGGAACTTTAGGAGTGTTTAAGGATCCACTTCGGATCAACTGCATAGAACTCTAAGCACATGAAACTGTCACCACTGGGTTGACTCGGGATATTTACACGAATATGGAAAGTTCATGAATATTCTAGATATCAAATGAGTAGGAATAACTTCATAACTCGATGACATTAGACTCATCGTTCCACTCCTTTGGAACCTTGCTTGGAGCTCTTGCATTTTCTTCTCATGTTCCACCATCACCATTGGCACAATTATTCCCTTGACTCATTTGTGGTCCTATGTTATAGTCCCAATGCACAACAACTGTCACAGCATGCTATATCTACTTAAATAGGGTGAAATTGGTTTACTAGGGTAGCTCTTTACTACATATTTCAGTAACTCTTTAATATTGAGGGGTGAATCAGTATTAAGACTAATTTGAAATTTTATGTCATTTTACCATTTCATATTTAAATTTGGTATTCATTCATGTGACAATCAACAACATATAATTTGTAGCAACATAAATTAACACATGAACACAAACACCATAAGCAACACACATATGAACACCAATGTTGAATGTGAACCCTTCTGAAAAGAAACACTAAAGCTTGTTTTGTATTATGATGTAAATATGAGCTCCTACTCTATTAGATCAATTTGTTTGTGAGACGCCACTCTTAGGAAGCACTAACTCCCTCAGATTGTTTTCTAGCACCCACTAGGGGGAAACACCAACTTCCTTCTTCTACAGATACTTAATCAACTTACCAAAAGCACCAAGTGAAGCACCAACTTCATGGATTTGCTGCAAGTGCCAACTTGCAGCTTCTTGGATTTATGCAAGCTCCGACTTGTATGAGCCACCAACCCCCAAGCTCTACTCAAACATCAACTAATATGGAAGCACCAACTCCCTTATATGTAGGCCCGAACCCACACTCAATAAAGAAACTACTATTCACTATAAATGGAAACCTCTCTGCCTATTTTCAGCTTGGTTTTTATCCATCTAGACCTTAGTTCTCTTATGCATTCATCCCAAAATTCTGCTTAACGACCTTCACTCATACTCAACCCTTTTTGCACCTTTTATCCAGTTTGTGGCAGCTCATTGTTCTCTTCTTTTGAAAAAGCACTCTCGAGCTCTCTCCTCTAAATAGGCACTCTCAGCCTCTCACAAAAACACACTAGCTCAACAAAGCTCTACACTTAGCTTACTCAACAATGTTACTTTCTCACTATTGCATAATTGCAAACCAAGGTTTTTTTTCACTAAAACATAGTGATTGATGTTGTCTTTATAGACAATCAAACTATGTGAGAGTGTAATAAAACACATGGTTTTCCATGTTTTTGTTATTTCAAACTGCTTGGCCATTGCAACAACATTAATCACAAGAAATGGGCTAGTGAGTATTTTTCCATACTGTGAATTAAATCTCAGTCAAGCCGCACACTACAACAACACTCTCCATACTTATTAATTGTTCACAGAGTTAAAATTGTACCTCAGGCATGGTTTATTTAACTATGTTAAATTCTTTTGCACCCAACAATATTTTCATTTAGTTCTTCATAGCATGCAGGTAAGATCAAATTTGGTTTCTTTATATTCCATATAGACTCCATTAATAATTTTGCACAATTATGGTCCTTGTTGCCTTGACTTGGTATTTCCTGATAATCACCACTATTAATAACTCCATTAGCCCAGCTCATGCGTTCAAGTTGCGAGTGCAAAATAACTTCTGACGCATTCAATGCCTCAAGTGCTAAGCATACAACCCTTAGCCTACAATTTTTTTTATTGAAAATAGCCCAAAGGCCCATGATCATAATAACACACAAATGTGTCACAAGACCACCACAAAATGGCTATGAGGAGCCTCTCTTTACTATAGCCCCAAGGGCTTCAATGTTTTTCATTAAACCACTGTGCCCTTGGTAACATACCTACACAAAATCATGTCTTGGACACAACCTTTAGCCCTTAGCCTTATTCCTTTGGTGTTGTTTTTCTTTGCTTTTGTCCGAAAGGCCAATGGTCATCCAACACACAAAATCGCAAGTTAGACCATCATTGGGACCCTTTGAACTATAGCTCACAAGGGCTTAAACACCACACATTCATCTTTCGCACCCATGGTTACAAGACACCCACATAACCAAGTCATAATGCTAAACATTGGCCCCCAACTCCTTTTACCCTAGAGCTCTTGTAACATGCACTTAAAAGCCTTCTAAGGTCTTCCCTATGAGAGTACATCTCCCGTGGGACTAATAAATGCCTCCTCTCATATTCTCAGCTCCACTTCCTAGCCCGGTGCCTCGTCTGCCCATTGCTTCCACCTGTGCCGCTTTAAAACTTGCTGAGATCAAGACCTCACAGATGGCAAGTCCCATTGCGTCTACCCAAAGATTTTTCAGTGGTTGTGCACTTCCCAAATGTTCTACCACCATGTCTTAGTGCTTCATCATCCCACTACTCCCTCACTATGGTCCATTGAATCCTTCAAGGTCAAGCCTAAGGGAATGCGTCATGCTTTCATGATCATTGACACATGGTGCCTCCAGTGTGGTGACATGTGTCACTCATATTTGGCCCACTTGGGTACCTTAAAACTCCAAAACTGCATGACACATGCCCACCTTTTAGTGTCCCATCTCACTAGTGTTAATGCCATTGGTCAACCAACTAGGTGCTGCCATGGAGCCCACCTGAACCATCCTGACCCACTCCCTTTGTGTGCATTTTTAAACTTTGAGATAGCTTTTGCGAGACAATCTATCACTAGGATCCACCATCCCATTAATAGAAATTCTTGTTGTCACTAATGTCAGCTCCAGGCTTCCCAATCCTCAAAGAAGATAGCTTATGATTTTGTCCCCCCCACCCTTTGTTGGTTGTTTTGTGATTTTAGAACAGGGGGTAGTGTAATTAATCTTTTTTGTCGATGTTGCAATTAGTGGTATGGAGAACCTGCTTTGTGCCACCCTTCATCATGTTAACATTTGAGTGGCTAGACTTAGTGCAATATTCCCAATGCATTAGAGCGGACATGTGGCAACAAATATGCCCATAAATTAGTTTGTTGTGTAAGTAATAACCTTGCCCATGCTGACATCATCCTTAGCCTTCACTACTACACACACATTTCAATCTTCTGGGGTATTCTCATTGGGCTTGCATGTAAAGTGTACCTAACCACTAGCCAATGGGAACTGTCTCCCCTAATGCTATGTATTCCCACATCCTCCTGACTCTCCTTTAGCGGTTCCACTTAAATATATCATTGCATTTGGCAAACATTATGAAACTAAATTGACACTAAATGGTTCTGCATCCACTTTAACTTTGCACCTTTGACTTTGGGATGCCTAGGCTTTGAGTAGCAATAACTTGTAATCTAGGAGGTCATTTTGGGACTTCAATATACTATGGGAAAACACTTTTTGAGAACTACAATTATTCCATCTCCAAGAGCATCTGAGCTAAACTCCTAAGGAAGAAAGTCCTTCAAGTCCTAGGCCAACAATCCATCATAGCTATAATATTTTAGCTTCTTACCACATCCTTATATTATGATGATTCTATACTAAATAATGCAACACTCATGGGACTCCACTTGACGTTCACACACCATGCACATCAATGTTACTCTGGTTGATAGCAATGGCAACATATTTTTTGCCACCAACACCAATGCTAACCTACTTAACATTAATGCCAACACATTCAATGCCACCAACCATCGTGATAATGGAAACTATCTAGCAATGTCCCCCTTTGGCCTTGATGGAAACACTTCATCACTTCTATACATTTATGGCCAAACCTTATTCTACTTTGATATTTCTCCTTGCATGAGAAGCCAATGGTTTTCTTTCCTTTTCATAGGTCATCATTGATTACTCTCCCGCTTTAACAACATTGGAAAAGTTTTATAATCTGCTTCTTCTCTCCATGCACTTAAAGCCTACCATCCAAGCTCTCCTACAACCATCTTAAACAGAGACACCCACAAGAATCAATCATTAGCTAAAAATACCCTTATTTCTTCTTGTAGTTGTCTTTGGTTCTCTAGGAACTAGAAACGTATGATATGCTCCCCCTTGACATATACTGCCTCCCTTTTAATAATCCTCTAGTGCTTGACACGTTATAGATACTAACTGAATATTATTGGCTAAATAGTTTCTTCTTCCACTCTTGTTGTTATTGTTTCTACTTTAATGATTGTGCTCACTTCTCCTGAGCATTTTAATAGTCACAAATACTCCCCCTCAGACCATGGTCCTTTAGATACTAAATACTACTTAGATGATACCAATTGTACCAAAAAGTTGATACAAATTGGGCAATGTACTAGCAAAACTCTATAGCTCCTTCTCAAAAAGAAAATCCCACTTGCACAACAAGGTTACTCCACATGAACCAAAGACCACCAATTGACATAGAAATACAAATTGAAATATAAGTGACTTTCCAATCTTACACCAATTTTGTAGGCTTAGTCAACTACAAAACTTAAATGAAATAAGAGTAATTGACACAAGATGAAAACCTTTCGTTTACTCAACAATATTTCTTCCTAAGGCTAAATTTTGTATACCTACTAGTGCTACCAAAGAAGCTCCCCCTGAGTCAATCCTCTCACTCTTTTCTTATCTCTTTACATCTTCCTTCTTGCATCTGCATGGGTACTAATCCTATGGACCTCACTCAGACTTTGGGCATATTATTCTTCCATACATCTATTTTAGGCTTTCTACTTCTTCTCACAACACAACCTACAATGTTGTTGCATGCTCCTTCTGAAACCATGTTCTCTTTACCATTCAGATGCACCTCTCTGATTATTCTTTCTAACCCTTGCATTTAATTTATTTGGCCTCACTTGTGGCCATTCTCTTCCTTCAATCAAAAGAAACATAGCATCTACTCCCCGTGAGTAGAATTTCCTCCTTTTTATTTAACACTTTCATTAGTCGATTCCTAATAATAACATTTTTTTCTAGCTTCTCCTTTTCTTGTGTTTGGGCCTTTTCTTGGTTCCACATGGTTGGAGGGAACTCCACCTTTCATTCTTTGTTTGCAAGAGAAAGATAATTGGGTTGTTGGTGCTCTTGCTTGCCTACAATTTACGTTGAACGTAGCTAATACTCATAGAGGGGTCCATCACAGGGATACAAGGATCATTCTTCTTGTTTTTTCTTTTGATTTATTCCTCCTCTTTTTATCTTTCTCCATTGCCACATAACACTGAAGACAAACTCGTATTCCTCTCGTTTTCTATTTATTCACATCCTCAATGATTTAGTTTCTCCATTTTCTTGCATACACTGAGTGGACTTCCTTGTGGTCTCATAGCTTCAAGCTATTATCATGTGCCCAATTTTTACATAGTTGTAGCAATCAACGTGATATAGGAATGTTACAAAAGGATTTCTATACTCAACAACATTCCTATCAAAACTTCTATCGTTGCCAACATGTTTTCCCTTAGCCACTTTGTGCATTCCTCGATTGTTTATACCCAACACATTTTGTTTTCTTGCATGCCATCTACAATCCATGGCTTTATGTCCAAAATTATTGCAATAACAACAATAGCCATAAAATAACCTTTGATATCTAAGGATTGTTCGTCCTTGAGGAGAAAAGGAACTCTTCTGGTTCTTCTTGTGTTGTCTATGGCTATTTGAAATTCTACATCAAGTTATTATTTTTTTTACGTCACTTGACATTATCCTATTATTGTTGTGAAATGACCCCTTTTCCCTTACTATTGTTTGGAACTTTAACTTCCTTTGCTCGGGTAGTTCACCCTTCAACATTTTCCTTCTTGAAGCTTGAATCTTAATTGAAACTGAAATAAGATTTGATGAGAGGTGATCTATGCTTTACAAGAATATCATCCAAAGCTTTTATGCTCTCCTCAAGCTACTAATATTGAAATATATATTTTCTTACCTTTTGTAGGTCATGCCTCAATGAGACTACTTTAGTTTGTAATCTCTCACAACAAGATTCCTTCTCATTTAGTTGACTTGTTATCCATTCTCAATTTGTTGGATTTATCTTTTTTAGCACTAAGATTAATAATTGTTTTACTCAATGTATCATTCTAAAGCTCATGTTCATGAAACTCCTCCTTTTCCTTCAGGCTTTCTTTTGATAGCTCCTTGATCTCTTTTAGAGTTAGAGACTAGAAATTTCTCATCTCTTGCTAATATGATAACAAGGCCATCTAGGATGAAACAAATGTTCCAAAGAATCTTCTTGATGTCTTCTTATCCTGCAAACAATTTATGTTTGTCTATTATCCAGATAGGTACTGGTGTTCACCCACCTATTCCACCTAGACCTCTAGTCAGCTCCATTTGTTTCATTGTTTATTTCTTCATTTACTATTTTTTAGTAGTTTTTTTGGTCCCAAACTTCTGGCACAGTTTTGACCCTCTAAATGACATTTTTTAGGTTCGTTGCAAGCTTGTTGACATTGGTAGGGGCTTGTAGAGAACCTAGAGTACTTGGAGAGACCTTTACAACAAGGTATCATATGCGCCAAACAGAGATAATATTATCAAGTTATAACCTAGGAAGTTGGCTACCCAACTAACCCCAACGGGGCCCACAAACTCTTGGTGTTACATCTCCTAGGGTTGGGGTTTTAATTTTTTTAGGGTTTTCTCATGTTTTTCAATGATAAATAGGCCCTTGAGCCTCATTGTAACACAGTTTAGAAGCATCTAGCTACCACATGTCTTCTCAGAGAGAAGATACCATCACCCAAGCTAGTGTTATTTCCATTCTGTTTGTAAGCATATTTCATTATTTGATATTAATGAAATGAAGTGATATTTCTATTGCATCTTTGTATTTATGGTTATATTTGTAATTTTTTGTGTTCATGTTTAAATCTGGATCAATCTGCTTGTTTTCCTTGAAGAACCGCATGAAGTAGGGCTTCCATCTGATGGTGTAGTGTTATGGAATGAAGAAAATGAAGTCAACACTTTTTGGATGTCCCCGGGTAAGGTACCCATTTAAGGTTGCCACATGCAACCTTCGAATCAAAGAAATAAGTTTGATCACCAAATTCTTTTGACTCAAGGAGGCTAATTTCCTTCCTTACTTCTAGAGGAGTTGAGTCAAAGTAGTTCACCATAGACACACACTCAAACAACCACTGCCACAAAGAACATGAGGCTATAGCTCCACTGTTGCAACTTGGCATTCTTTGTTGAGGATCCATGAGAGTAGAGAGAGGGGTTAATACTGGCTAAAAAAATGGCCATAAAACTAATGTGAACTAGATTTAAGGGGAATGGCATTGAAATAGGAGGTAATCAACCCAATGACAAGGGAACCATCCAAAAAGGTATAGAGTAGGGAATGAGGGGTTTTCCAATCATACTAAGATAGAAAAGACCATAGGAATTCACGACCCCCAAAATATCTACCAACAATGAAACTCGAGCTTGAGAAAAACACACATAAGGAAAGACAAAATATATTGAACATAGTATGATAGAGGGTCAATTCCCACTGTTAAAACCAAATGGAGAATGTGCCTGGATACTAGACCTCGCATATTAAAACTAGGAAATTTAAGGATATGCCAGTACTATCTAAATTTTCAAGCAATGAGGTGGGAAGAATTCTCACCAATTCAAAGGATGGACCAACTCCAATATTGTAAAGGAAGAGGACGAAAAAAGTTGACCCTCGCACAAATGTTTGAAACAATGAGGCACAAAAATCGAAGTACTTTACAACAAAATAAAGCTTAGGAACAAGATGATACCAGTAAGGAAGAAAACTTCCCACAAAAACTGGAACTAGGTGAGGTATAAATTAGGAGCATCATGGTGTACCGAAACCCTCGATTCCATCCCAACTAACATAATAGTTTCGCCACCCACAAGAGACCACCATGCAGTTACAAATCGATATCCATGGCGCTGAGACCCGCATTTGAAAGATAATACCAGAGTTTGTCAGGTCTAGGAAAGGACATTTGTCATGATTGACACACTCTTTAAATATCCCAAACCTCCCGTAAACATGCGTTCCTCAATGATCTCATAAATATATAAGTTAGGAACCACCGAGAACATGACAAATCCACGCTGCAAGAGGTAAACCATCTCAACTACTGAGTGACAATCTTGGACGCAAAAAGTTATATCGTACTCCATCCCAAATTCTACCACCTGCGAGCATTTAAAATGATGAGACTTGAGTAACTGACCCCAACTTGGAAGAAAGACATGCACCACATTGTGTCACAGATGTGATAACTGTAGGGTGTGGCACTTTTCTCCATGTCTTCCAACCCACATTCCACTCTCATCCTTGGCATGTCAATCATGCCTTCTATCATTACAGTGTTGTTTAATAACACCCCACTAAGGAGTATATGTTATTGTCTTTAAAAATGCTATTAAATTTTAAAATTTATTTAAAAATAATAAATGATATTATCAATAAAAAGGTAATATAATATTTTTTAACCATGAATAAATTATTTTAGATAATTAATTTAAACAAAAATATTAACGTAAACATAAAAATTAATTTATATCTTATATTTTCTACAATGTTGTTATATATATATTTTTTTGACTCATTTGTGAAGAAATTATTTTTTTATCGAAGAATAGAATTTTGATTGATTTTTACATTAGTTGAATATACGGAAATAGATTTATGTACTTTATTTGTCCTATCACATTCTTTTTTAGATGCATATGTTAAAACATTAAAAATTGGGTTAAATATTTTATAATTATTTTAACAATTTCTGATATAATTAGAATATAGAATGTATTTTGTTAGGGTGTAATTATCATAAAAGTTAAATAAAAAAGTTCGTACTGAGGGTTGAAAAAGTTCTCACTCATGATTGAATATTTTCTCATAAATAAATAATGCATATTGGAAAATAAATAAATTATATTATTAGAGCATAGATTAAGTTAATTTTTTTTCCCTAGTATATTTTATTAGAAGAGATGATATCTCTTTAGAGTGTCTTTATACATGTTTTAAGAATAATAAAAGTTTGAATTAGAAAAGACTATATGTAACTTAATTTATAGATATTTTTTTTGAGCTAGTAAAACATATATATGATACAAGACTTTAACATTTTAAACGAAATCTATTAATGAAATTGATGTTAATAAAAAGGGAAATGTATTTATGATATAGTTTTATAAGGAATATATATATTATCAATATAAAATGTGATAGTGATATGGGTTTAACTATATTTTTTCATATATTCATTTTAATTTTCACTCTCAACAATGCAGGTTGATTATTTATTTAGTTCATTATAAAGTATAAGATAAATAAGAGGAAATGGAGTATGGAATAAGAGGAAATGGAGTAGGGAATGAGAGGGGAAATTCTAGGCCACATATTGGGTCATAGGGGTAGCTAGATAAGGGGAAGCCCACACCTGGGTATGTAATGTCTAGGAGGGAGAAATCGTGGTACATGAGGTGCCTTGGCCTTGATTTTTCCACCCTTATTTATATTCATTTTTCCTTTTATGAATTTTCTTTAATTAACTACTCGGGGCTCAAATGACAAGAGCATGATGTGTAGGATATAACAGTGATTATCCCTTTTAAGGTAGGGTGGTTCATTTCCCTCTAGGGGTTGGGATAGTCATGTGTTCCTAAATGACAAAGGAGGTTCATCTAGGGTCTATAGAACCCAGGTGATTGCCATGGATTGGGGTAGATCTCATGCATTGGCTTTTTCCCACATGATGATTATTTTGTCCCGACCATCTTTTGCATTTTTTGGTGCAATTTCTTGTTAAATGTTGAGATTACTATTTTTCTTTTAGCTTCTTCAACCTCTGAGGAATCATTCTAGGCCTCACCCAAGGTGGGGGGGAAGGGATAAGGTGGTTGGCCCTATGTGGACACAAAATGGAAATGTGGGCCCAGGTGGGAGAAATGATGAATAGGGGCATAGTGAGTAGAAAGGGAGTAATATGTGCGCATGAAGGAGTGGGACTACGCACCCAAAGTCGAGGTTTCCCATGTAGTAACACCCTAGAACGAAATGGTCAATAAAGGAGATCCCACAGATTAAGATCCAAGGGTAACAACCAAAACAGATCAAGGGGAAAAAAGCACAAACTAATCCCACTCTTTATGCCAAATTCCCCCATCAATCCATACCCAAAAGTATCCATGATAAGTAAACCCAATACTCAATTACCAAATGACAAGACATACCTTTACATTTGGGAGGCCCACCTTCAAACATATGATCAATACAGGTGGCTGAGGGACCACATGGCTGGTTCAAGTTGCAGAGAAATGGCACAATGAGCTAGTAGGAGGCATCAAGGGGCTATTGGATATTCTATTAAGGCTCATCATGGAGAAAAAATTCTCCTAGAGATATCATCCACAAAGAGGTGGGTAACTGTACCTTCAATATCAATCATGGTATATTGATGCTTAGCCTGTTTTTTCTCTAGTGCATCACTAATCCTAGGAATGTTTCTAATAACATCATTCACAATTTTTTCTTCATAGACCACTTAAATATTTTGAATAGATTGTAAATTATGCAGGAATTCCCTCAATAAGTGTGGTTTTCCACAACCCAAACATTTCAACAGTTCTCTTTCCTTGACCCCACTTCTCTTTTTGTTGTTCAGCTCCATGGGTTTTGACCTAGTGTGAGACTCTACTGGCTAATCTAAATATCCCTTGTTGATCTTAGTCTGCTGATTTTCCTTCCCAGAATTATTATGGTCAGAGGGTTTTTGTCTTTTTGTACTTGTTACAGTCTTATTTTTGTCTTTACTTTGCCAATTTTTTAAGCCCTCACCTCTATTCTTGAACTGTTAGTAGCACAATCTTGCTTTTCTTACTTCCTCAACCATTGTCTTAGTATTGTCGAACTTGATTCTTTCTTTGTAAGGAATTGGTAAGCAGTTAAAAATGCATTGTAACTTAGCTTTCTCTTCTTTAATATAAGGGAAATAATGCAGTAGATTGGTAAATTTTTCCATGAACGTTTCCATTGTTAACTACCCCAACCTCAAGTCATGAAATTCGTTGGTGTGATCATCATACTATCTTTCATTTAAATAACAAGATTTAAACTATTTCTGGATTTCCTCCCAGGAAACTGTTTTTTCCTCCAAAGTATGCAAACGTATGGCCTCTTCACACTAGAGAGTAGCATTGCCTTGCAGCTGATAAATGGCCAATATGGCCTTCAGATTACTATCATACTTGTATACTTGAAAATACTTGGTCACATTTAGGATCCATGCCTCTGCATCCTGCTCCTTTTCCTCATGAAAAGTAGGGTGTTTTATCTTTTAGAATTCCTCTTATAGTTCCATCCTCCTCTTTCGCTTCTATTTTTTAGGGTAATTCATATCAGAATCACTTCCATCTTAAGAATTATCTGATTCCATCTCAACATTTTTTCTTTTTGGTGCCTCATGTTCAATTACTCTATGACTAGAATTTTTCATCATTTCTCTTATCATTATTTCCTTCTCTTCACTAAGTTTTAACAAACATTCATTACTACTCCTGAGATGAGCCAACTCTGGTTGCATATTTATGATAACATCCATAAACTGAGAGTTTGGTGGGGTACTTCCATTCCCTAACTCAATGTATAATTCTTCACCAACTGTAATCGCTGGTGGTGAATTCTCCGCCATTCTGTTGTGGACTACTTCACTCACGTACCTTATAAAAATACAACATGTTATCAGTATTTCATGTTTACACTTCTATAAATATTTCATTTTAATATGATTCTTCTTTCCAATCTGGGTGTTGAAACTGAGCCTCTGATACCATTTGTAACGTTCCTCCAGTCACATAAGTTTTATTTTTCTAATACTACTTTTATATAAACAAGGTTCCCAAATTATTTATACCAGTTACTCAAATCCTACCACTTCTTTCCTTGTTGGTTTCGATCTCATTGCTACATTAAACCACTTCCTTAATTATATGAACTCCTTGCAGTCAACTTTTATTAGTTAAATATAATGGTGGTATTGATAACTTTTTGTCATATTGTTAAGTGTGCAACTTCCTAAGCATGGGATTAGGAAAAAGTATGGTTTACAAGGCATGGCACTTCCCTTGTGATGTTAGTGGAAAGGTCACATTTAGTAGTGCTAATAATTATGACATTTATCCCTCATCCATGGTACACATAGTTATGCATGAACATTAATAAACGTTCTTATAAGTGGTTGGGCATGTGATGTTGCTTTAACCTTGGTATTTTAAATTTAACTTCACAAGGAGCGTGGTTCATGGTTTCACTAAGTTTCCAATGAAATTTTCATTAAGTGTTTTTTATGTATAACCATTTTTTTTATATGTGAACCCTCTCTTCCTTATCGACCCTTAGAATTTTATTTCATTCTTATAACTAGTTAATGGAACGACCATGGATCAGACTTTGGCCTTCACGGCTGAATGGTTTTGTGCCACATATGCCAAGATCATGTGAACTTCACTTGGCTTGTTGTACCCTCCACTCATCGACGGTAAGATTTGATTTGTATTCCATCTGAAGATGGGTATGGCTCCTCCTCTCTTACCCTACCAATGAGTTTTGTAGCTTGCTTCATTCGGGAAACTCCTAACCTTGCCTCCCCAGTGTCGAGATCCTGTAACATTGTCGTGATAAGAGGAGGAATATTAATAGATGGGGTTTCAATTCAAGTTATTGTGGCATTCAGCAGAGGGCCTTTGAGCATCCACCTCTCATTGATGCAGGAGGGTTGTTTTCGTAATAGTTAATTTCAATTTCCTTATAATCAACTAGTTTGTTCTACACCAAATTACTCATTGGGTTTCTTCCTTGTCTATGCCCACACAAAGAACTAGATGGATTTTCACTCTCACTTTTCCATTTAACTAGGATTTGGTTGACCCCATTTCTTAGTTTTATTTTGATAAAGCCCTTATTTCTCATTTCCCTAGTTGAAAGGATTCATTGGTGGTTTATTAAAATTTCAAGAATGCAATTCTGATATGTTCTCTCCTCGTGCTTTGATATTTCTAACCATGGTTTCGTTGTGCAGAAATGGGTGATCCTTTTGGAGAGAGTTTCCTTATGTTTTCTCGACGTGGCACTAGTAATCTTACTTTATTGAGTTTATTCATCTTTTTTCCTGTATAAATTCTTGGTATCCTTTGGCGTTATAGGGTAGCTTTCATTGAATAATAATAATTTCCATCCCTACTGCACATTCCAGGGAAGATAGTGTTTTTTCGAAATAAATCTTCCCTCAGCAAGTAACCAATCGATTTGGTGGATTATAACTATTTTCTATTCAATTATGTTCATCTATTTCCACAAATAAGATTGGTACTAACTTGGTTTCGTTATTCTAGGTAACTCCAACACCTGTAGAATCATGGTTTTTTCTTTTAAAGTCAAAACGATGGTTAGATTGTTGTCTTCCACTGAATAATCTCTCCTACTAGCACTGAGGTTATTTCTCATGTATAACTTCTTCTTATCGAAGGAGTAGTTCACATATAAAGGGATAATGGTTTTCTTTTTCCCACTCGGTGTAAATTCTCCATTATTAAGGGTCGCTACTGGTTTCGTTTTGTTTCTTCCAATGTAACCACATACTTATGAACTAGAATCATTTGTTGATATCGAGTTTTTATTTCTTTAGTAAATATAAACATATATTTAGGAGAGGTTTATATCTCCTACTATAGCTCAACTCAAGTCTTCCCTCTAGGAAGTTTTGGTTGATTTATTTTCTTCATTGATATGTGTTCTCAAATTTTTCCTTACTTTGATCTCCTTTATATATATATATATATATATATATATATTTTCTATGAGTTATGAAATATTTATTTATGTACAAAACTTATCACATGACTCCAATTTTCATTCCTTTTTTCAATTATGTTTAGTAACTATATACAAGGGTGGCTTATGGGTGAAATTCTTATATAATTTGAATTCAATATGAAAATGGATTTATTTCTCTTCTCTTGATGTTCACTCTGGTTTTACTACGAATATGATTAAATTTACGCTTTCCTTACATTAAGTATATACACATAATATAAATTAAATCTCACAGACCCATTTGTCTATGTTAAATATTAAATGTGAATAGTCTCGTCCCAATATTTTATAAATGGTTTAAATAATTAATGTCTATGTATCTACTATGAAAAATTTCCTTCTATACAGATTCTATGTCAAGGGTTTTTCAACAATTTTCAGCGAAGCTTCTTTTTTTTCTCGAATCATGTTTCAACAATTTGGAAATTCGTATGGTTGCCAATGTTGGTAGTAGATATTTTCTCTGCCTTGTGCACACCTTTATGTCAATCCTTGGAATTTTTAATTCCCACCTTAATTACTCCCTTCCTTCCTTAACTTGAGGAAATCTCAACAAATACTACACCATTCAAGTGTGTAGACAAAACTCACGTGACTCCTTTGCATATCCACTAGTGTACTACAGTCTATTTTAACTTTTCAATATTATTGATATTTATCAGATACTTGAGGTGAAAATATCTTATTCTAAGTCATTTATATCTACCTTTTTTTTCAGTCGAAAAAGCATAATTGTATTTATATAAGAAGGATAAAGAGAACAAAATGTACAAAGCTTTGTACAGAGCCATATCTCATCTAGATCATACTATCTCATTTATATCTACCTTATAAGGTTGTAACCACTACTCAATTTTTCTTCTTGTCAAATTCCATTATAGGGTTTAATACTACTTATGTTAAGCTGCTTTTTCCGAATCCATCTTACTATAGATTATTAGTTTTATTTGGTCGAGTATACCCTTACTAGGAATTTTAAAAATTTATTCTTCTCTAAAGAGCATCCAATTCGATACTACTAGAAGTAACTTTCAGAAATGTACAATACTGAATGATCCCCAAACTTTTGGAGCTTAATATCTTTGTGTAACTCGAAATCGAAAATCAAATTTTCCATGATATCTTTCCTTTGAGATTTTTTATTCGTTGTTGGCGAATCTGTTCCTTTCGTAAACTAGGGAAAATTCTAGACATTGACTGTATCATTCGAATATGGACAATACCCACGAAAATACCCCCAAGTATGGAAGGATAGGATACACTAAGAAAATAAATGAATCATTTATTTTCATAATATGATGAATGTTGGACCAGAATAAGGAACGTAGTACGAATTTGTAATCTATGGCTATACGCCAATTCGATTCCTGCACAGAAGGGTTTTCAAAATCCAATAGAAACTAGAGATAGTTCACCATAATAACAACCATGAGATGGGCTTTAGGTAATAGTCAAAAGTTTACCTCCTAAACTGCTTTTCCTTCTCTAATTTCACTAGATTAAAATCCTCATGTATGCAAAAATAAGAAATTAAATATCCATATATTTATGCCGTTCCTATCCATTTTCTGTCCACATGCATTCTAAATAATTACACATCCACTTCCCCTTACATGCGCAGTCATTTCAATAACCAATATGATATAAAAATATAAATCTATTAGAACATATAAGGAGTATTATCACTTTTACTTTCCTATTTAGAAAATAATCAACATGGTCAAGATTTTTCATATAACTAGCATTTAATAATTCTACTGAATTTATAACTATATTTACAAACTAGTACTCCACTTGGGCAAACCACTTTCCTCCCATCCTTGAACTGATTCCTCTAGTTCCCCATTGAGATTAGGTGTGCTTGTTAGAGAATCAACAATCTTGTGTGATTCTAGATAAAGCATTTTATGCATTACTTCCCTACAAGATTTTTCCTTAGCGATGTCTTGCTTTTCATGTGTCTGCCAACCCACTAGCCTAGGATTATTTATTTATTTATTTATTCTAAAAAAGGTATTTCCTCCATTTTCATTAAAGCTCACGTTTCTCTCCCTCAAAACATTATTCACCCTGACTAATTTTTTTCTCTACAATGGAATGATTTAATAGATTTTCTCTCCCGTCATATTAAATCTTATTAGTCAACACCTAGGGATTTTTAGGAGTTATTTAAAGGAAGCTTGTCTTGATCTTGATCTCCACCAACACTGTTTCCAGATCTTGGCAAGAATCTCTTAACTCAAGTGTTTCTTTACCAAGTAATTTCCATATTTCCTTTTCATTAATAAAATTCATTTATTACATCATCATACTTTATTTCTCATCTTAGTTCAAAATCATCATGGCTTCCTAGCCATCACATCTAAAAATAGTTCAATCTAAAAACAGGAAAATATTACATAGAAACAGAGGAGTAGTACAATCATCATGATCACCATAATGCTTTCAACTAAAATTAATAAAATATTTATATTATTTTTTGTTTTTCGTTATAGCCATTAACACAAAATATCTTATTTTTATTTTTAAAATGACATATTCTAAGCTAGTATTGAATATATAAGAAATTACAAAACTTTGTCATATATGATTGATGAATTTTCCTCTTGGTGTAGTAATTATGTAAAAACAAGAGGGTAATTCATCTCATAATTCCATATGGATAGGAAAAGATTTAGGATGTTGACCTTGGTAATACTTGGAAAGAGGGATAATGGGCTATAGAATGGTATTCTCCTTTTTAACTAAATATATTGCATTTTATTATTATTTTAAATGATTAAATAATTTATAAGTAAAGGATAAAATGTGAAATAAAATATGTTCTATATTTATAAGTAAAATTTACTAAATTATAGCATGGAAAACTTTGTGGTCACACAAGTATGGTCAAAACTGTATCTGGGATCCTCTGTCAGACCCCTAGACCCAACCCATTGACTCCTTTATTTGGTCCTTGACCAAAGAAGGCAGACACTTAATTCAAAAGAAGAGATTTTGGGAGATATAGAATGGTCAAAAGACCAAATTTTGGGAAGAAGCATGGATGAAACATCCCAAGTTGGCTCAGTATGAAAATCCCAGGGACATCTAGACCCTTTCCTCTCAATTAGGGGTGGCATGTGTTAAATATTTCTGGATAGCTTTCGATCCTTGTTCCAAATGGAGAGAATGGAAGACATGAGATCATTGGCCCGATGAAGATCCTCCCCTGCCATGGGAGGAACTAACTAAGATTCTCCAACAACGTCACATATTATCAAGTGAAGATTAAGATAAACGTTGGTAGGAACATCTCTCTAGTGGGATGCATTTGGTAAAGGAATTGTATTCCATTCTTTCAACCAATGAGGATCTTGATCAATATCCTCTTTTTAAGAGAATATGGTACTCAAATTTATGGCCCAAAGTAGCATTCTTCCTTTGGCTAACTTGTCACAGTAAAGTCCTTACTTCGGATAGAATCCGGAGAAAACGTTTTGAAGGACCATTGTGTTTCCCTCTTTGTATAAATGAGGAAGAGATAGTGAGTCATCTCCTGAAATTTTTCCTAGCTGCAGAAGAGCTATGGATGAAGGTAGAAAATAATTTTAGAGCTCAAGAAAAATCAGTGAATAACCTAAAAGAATATTTAGAGCTATGGCAGTGAAACCTCTTCAGGAGTTCAATCGTCAATAGAGCATATTACCTGTCTCAAAGTTTTACTTTCTTGAACCTTGGTAAAGCTAGCAATAAAGTGGTTTTCCACTCAAAGCATACAAAGATGAATAAAATGTGGAAATTTACCAAACACAATATCAAAGAGACCATCCTTGCTGAGCGTTGGCAGTACAAAATTTGGAAAGTTGATGGAAGGGAGCTGTTTATTCTTCGCGCCCTAGATCTTTGTCCTACTTTTTATTCCTTGGATCTCTCTCAGGTGCGATTAGTGAGAAGGTCATATGTAGACATGTTTCTTCAAACCCCTCATGGATACTTCAAATTGAACTTTAAGGAAAGGAAATTAAACTATTTCTAGTGCCATGGGACATCAATATCAATAATGTTGTAAAGATGTTGGCCTTGGAGACGGGTCTCCAATTAGCTACAAAGATGGGTATTTCAACTCTTCAGGTTGCATGGGATTCCCAACTTGTAATCTCTATCTTACAGAAGTTGATCAATGGTTCTCCTTTGGAAAAGGTGGTCAAGAGCTAAAGACTAGAATTTATCTGTGAGAGAATCCAGACTCATTTGTCCTCTTTGGAATATGTAATAACGAATCATGTTTGAAGGCAAGGGAATCAAGCTACAAATAGCCTAGCTTACTAGGAAATTGAACGTCGTGACTGGGAACTTCTCTTAGATTGCTCATTTCCCTCCAAATCACTCCTCCTAGAGAGGAGGCTTCCCCAATGGGGGTGTTGGACACTTGGAATCCTATGCCATGTTAAGGATGATACTCAACATATGGCATGAGTGGAGGAGGGAAGACATTAAGCCCTCCCATTATGATGTGGTTAATTACTCTACATTCAAATGTGTGAAACTTCACCACTTACCTATGTGTGAAGGAACAATATCATCTCTAGAATCATTTGCACTAATGTCACGATGGTTAAGTAATGTGGAGCATGCAATAGTCTGGGTTTTATTTGGCTCTTTGAGGGAATCCAAATTTCCTCTGTTTAAACTTCTTTGGGTCATGTGGGTATGGTGGAGGTCCTTAATTTATTACTCCTCTTGCAGGCTTAATAAGGCAACAAGTCCCTCCCTTCTATTCCACATAAAGGTTCCAT
The DNA here is from genome assembly GCA_000404065.3 of Pinus taeda. Lineage (NCBI taxonomy): Eukaryota > Viridiplantae > Streptophyta > Pinopsida > Pinales > Pinaceae > Pinus > Pinus taeda. The sequence goes on along the minus strand of APFE030760100.1, from coordinate 98,258 downwards.
TTCCATTCCTTGGGCAGAGGGTGCACTGGTGGAGGAGCTCACTAGTATTGGTTGTTGGTGTCTTGAGCCTGCATGGTTTCTTGTTTCAAAATTCTTTGTGGCGATGCTTTGTTGACTTGTGTAGACTGTCTGTCGTTATTTCAAGCGATGACAGGGTTCCTGGAGGTGGAGGTTTTACTCAAGCTGAGGCTTTGGTGATGGATTTTCTTTGGTCCTCTAAGTTAGGCATTCCCTAGCTTTTCCTTCCTAGGGTTTTTGGTCAAAGAATTCCCTTCGGCAAAGCTAAGTAGCTCTCACGTTGGTCGGCTTTTTCAGAGTCTGAATGTCTAGCTTTTCTCGTGTGCCACTGGGAGGTATTCCTTTGTCCATTCCAAGCAAGGGGTTCTTTGGAAGTGAGAGCCTAAATTTATAACTATTTCATGGTGAAATTCAGTCGAGGTGTCCACTGGAGCTGGATTCTCTGTCCTTCTCAAACTATGTTATGGAGCGCTAGGTATCTGAAGAAGATGTGCTGACTTGTAGAGTGTGTCATAACTAGGAGCATGGTTTTGGGCCTATTTGGGTGGACCTTGGTGTTAAATTGGGTTTTTATTGGGATTTTGGTTTACGAAACCATCAATATGAACCCGATTTTGCATTTGTATCGCAGCCCTGTGCATTTGAAGGTAGAACTGTCCCGACTCAGTGAGTGGTCAGTTGTGCCTGATGGAGGATGGGGTGGCAATGTGAGAGCATATGTTGATAGTCGTAGTTAGGGTGTCGAGACTAAGCAATTCATCGTACACAAGGGTCATGACACACATGGTGGCAAAATATCTTTTTTTTTTTCCTTTGGATGGCGAGGGAAACAATGTTTGGGCTCAAGGTGGCTGTGTAGCAAGTAGTAAGCACAAGGGTGTAGGAGGTGGTTGAGTTTCGAGCACTCGAGGGTGGGGCAATAGATAGGGTAGAGTGAGATCTATTGGTCATGCTTTTTCTAGGCCAAATGGGAGATCTGCAACACATCCGATGATGCTCTAATATATCATGGACATGATGGAATCTTAGGACAAGGTCCAGAGGGAAGAGCATGAGGCTCTTACAGCTAAGCTAACGAAAATCTATTACTTCCAATGAGTCACATGTCTATGAAAGAATTGTGGTGGTTCAGCATGGTCAATATATGTTGACCGAGAAGATAGAAATTTTGGAAGCTTGTCTTGCCCACTTTGAGTAACATGTCAACTGCCTTTACCGTCATCCTCCTCTAGAAACGAAGCCAGATAATCCTACTTCAACTACTTCTGATGACGGATTATTGTAAGTATTGTATTTCTAGTTCTTTTTGTTTTTTGGTATGTAAGGCCTATAAGGTTGTGGATCTCTCCATTGATTATTTTGACTTTCGTTTGTACCATGGTAATAGCATTGGTCAACAAACCTGGTCAGGGTGAGACCACACATTTTCACATCTTTGTATTTTCCTTTCAAGCAATGAAAAAAATTCAACTGACAAAAATAGAAATTTACTAAACTATAATATATTATAAAGCCAACATAAATCCGTCTTAGCTCTATATCTACAAAGCACTGAGAGGATAAAAAATCCTTTCACTCCAATAAGGTTTTCACCTCAAGAGATTTGGTCACTTTTCCATGGTGGTAGATCCAAGCTTACGACAAATCTGGGCTTGTTGAAATTGAATAGTATATTTTAAAATTTCATAAAATGTAATTTATTTTAATAAATATTAATGAATTCAAGATATTAAATCTAAATTGATAATAAATTTGAAAAATAATTGAATTCATGAATTTAAAACATCAAATTTAAAGCTAGAAAACAATGTGTCTCTATATATATCCCACTAGGCATAGAGCAGATGTTGACAGGCTATTATTTTATGGTACTATGTGGTGAAAAAGGTCATCAGTTCAAAAATCCATGGGCAAAAAATATAGCGATGCTAAGGACTGGTGTGGCTGAGGTTAATGGGACCCCACATTATTTTGATAACTTAGGTGCCCTTGGATCATAGTTATTCAAGTCACGGTTCAGGTGTGTCAATCGTCATTTCAAGACTCAGAATTCCTAGAAAATAAAAACAATTAAGAAAAATAATATTTCATTTTTTTTTAACTTTCACGTAATTCTTAATATAAAAACTAGTGGGAAGAACTATTCATTTAACATGTTCAAATTATAGTAACTCATAGTATTCTACAATGAAAGAGTATTACAGAAACTATGGTCGTGTGGTCGAGTTGTTCATGGAGAACTCCGAGGAGAACATAAATTTAATTTAAAAAGTGTGTAGAAGAGGTCGTTAAAATTGACGTTGAAGAGAAGAATATTTTGCGACTAAATGGAGATAAACGTTGAGGTGATCAGAATAAAAAATTAGGGAGGAGATGGTATGATTCGCATCAACATAGCATACAGAATTACAAGGGAAGACTTTAGAATCTTACGAGACTCCTTGGGACTTTAAAAGTAAGGGCCTCACTCTCTATAGCTTATTAATGATGATAACACTCACAACTCGTTAAACAAGTGTAAATACATCAAACTCTTTCCACCCAAGCCTCATAATTTTCTTTTAATGCAAGTCGAGTGAACACCAAATCTTAAAACTAATTTCACTTTTGACATTAAACTATAAACAAAAATTGTTCTTATTAAAATATTTAAGAAAACAAACATTTTGTTACAATTTACACACTGATAAAAAAAATGACAGACTTCACATAAAATATAAATTAACTATTTTTTTTAATAACCTATAAATATAAAACTTAAATTTTAATTTCTTTTGAATCCTATAAGATAAAGCTATTGAAAAATATAAAACAAAAAACAACACTAACATAACGTAAAAGGTTCATATTTGTTTGCCAAAAGCATGTTTGAAAACCACTTCCCAGTAAAAATTAAATGAAAATTTAAATTCAAAAATACATATAAAAAGATTAAAATCACTGAGATATGTACACATTTACTTATACTCTTCCCCTCTTTAAATAAACTTCATTCCATATAAATGCTATATATCCATACCATCAATAAATGGTCATAAACATGAACCTCGATATCATTACTTCTAATAAATTTAGAGTTCAAATAGAAAAAAATAATACCATAAGTTCTCATATACCCACCTGCTAAGAAAATATTAAAATTCATATAAATTAAAAAAATGATATAAAATTCTAAATTGAAAATGATATAAAATTCTAAATTAAAAAATAAAACAAATATAAATTTCGCTATCATTCATAAATATAAAAGTGATGTTTCATTTTAGTTATTTTCGATTGAATTGGGGAAATTTTAAAGGTTTTTAATCGTAACTTTAGGTGAATTAAAATAGTGTCAAAATGATGGTTCTTATGAAAAAAATGTTATAATATTTTGTGTATTTTCTTTATAATATTAAATGCGGAACTTGTAACAATGAACATAGGTTTATTTTTGTCTTTATTTAATCGGCAGAAATATAAATCACAAGCTTCTCTCATAATTTTAATTAAAAAACACATATCAATAGAATAAACAATGTATCTACTGACATGTATATTTATTTCTTTTACTTAATTTGTATTTTTATTTTCTTTATTTATAACCCATCTAATTAATACAATAAACAATGTATTTAGAGAAATGTATTTTTATTTCTTTTACCTAATTTATATTTATATTTTCTTTATTTCTAACCCATCTTATTAGATTAAAAACAAAATTAAATTTTGAAATAAAGTCAGATGGATTATTTTTTTGTATTTGGAAAATTTGGCAAGTGATTGGTGTAAGCCAGACTTCATGTCAAAGGATTTAAATATTAAACTTTGTAATCATATTTATTTTAATATTTTTCTCAATTAAACTTCTATTAATAATAACTTAAATTAATTTTTTTATTAATGTTATAAATAACCTATACTAATAAAAATAAAAATAAATTTTCTTTTATTTAAAAATAAACCTGAATAGCCTACAATGGACAAGGAATTTTAACCAAAAAGAATCACGACAACTTTCCATTGATCATTATTTCCCTACATCATTAGCATATCACAAACTGAGTGTACCAATGGTACTCTTCGTCCTATCCTACGACGTCATTAATGGAGTTTTCCGTTGCGAAGTTGACAGAGACATCATAAAGCATAACACCATAAAATTTCATACTTGCAGATTTTGGAATCCGTACAATCTCGTTTCTTGTGATTTTGGAATCTCTTTATTTACTCTGAGCTAGCATAGCTCCGAGCAATCTGTACAATCTCATAATGAAAATTTTGCGAGCCGTTGAAGTTTGCCTGTTCGGCATAAGGTAGAACCTCTCCATTGAAATCCACTGCGAAAATTCCAAATGATGCGGACTATTATGCAATGTAAAGAGGGGACAGAGATCAATATTCGATCTGGATTTCACGTGATGTAAACTGAAATCATGAAAGGGTACTGCCTTTTCTTATATTCTCTGTCTCAAATTACAATACAAGCGGCCAATACCCGGGCATGGTGCACTCCATAGCCATTTGGCCACTATCAGAGATGAAATCATTGTGCAGTTATCGTATTTATTGTATGTTTGGATGATAACAATATCTGGTATTTCATATAATAACCAGCGTATTCATTTCTAAGGAAGTGTAAACATTTTCATGTCAATATCCAATTTATTGAGAGCTGTAAAGTTTTTAATAAATGCTTCTGGGAATTTACTTGAATTTATGAATTCAACTTAGTAACTGCAAAGCTCATTAACAAGTTAGTATCAACCCAATGAAGTGCAAAGTTTATTAACAAGTTAATCAACCCAATGATGACGCAGAGATGGGCAGCTGTGTTGCCCGGGCATGATTTAGGAAACATCCTTAAATTCAATGGAGAGCACCGAGATTAATTGTTTCACCTCTCCCTGGTTTGAGATATTTTATTTTCAAAATCTACAATCTGCATAAGTTCAACAGTGATGCCAGATCTAGGTGGGAGGTTGTTATTTGTTTATTGTTTTCGTCATTAATTGTTTGCCTCCGTTGTTTGAGATATTTTCATAATCTTCAATCTGCATCATTTCGGTAGTGATGCCAGATGTAGGTGGGAGATGTTATTTGTTTAATGTATTCGTGCAAGTTTGCTTATATATTTTGTCTTTTTGTTTTGCAACCTTCGAGTCTATTTATTGATTTAGTCAATTATTTGGAATTTGGTGTAATTTTTTTCGGTAGAGTTTGCCTAACACCGACCTCTGAGGTTTGCTCTCCTAAATTCTGAGACTGCCTGTTTGCCCTTGGAATGTGCAATGCAGTTTTACCGAGTTGCAGATGCTAACTGAAACCCCCAATTGCACAATGTCAATAGTTAGTCAATTCACTGATAGTCCGGACTATGTTCCACATTGTTCTAGCAGTCATTCTCCAAGATGCAAATCTTCATGTCAGCCACCTGAGTGTGTTGCATGTCAGTCCTGAAGTGATTTTGAGTGTTGCGAGCATGGTCAAAGGACACCCTTGAGAGTGCAACAGGAGAAATGGTCGAGCAAGTGTCTATGAGCTTGCCCATCTACAAATACACTAAGTTATACATAGACAAGGAGATCAAGATGAAATGGCAGTACATCAATGACATATTTTTAGGCACCTATCTAGAGGACCGCACAGTCTCTGTCAACATACACAAGTTTGGCTTGTACAAGATTGCATGCAGGTATCCCGTGTTTCCATGTGCGGACATGATTGACTGGATTGTCTCGCATACTTATCTAGAGACAATGGTGTTCAACAATGTCAGTGGAACAAAACTTGCTACCTTAAGGAAAAAATACTTCCAAGAGATGTATCACTTGCCACAATGGGTGGTCACAATCGATGCACCCTTCACGAGGCCCAGCAATAGTGCAAACTCAAGAGACATCTTGAAGAGTTGGGCGAAAGAGCCATCTAAGTTCAAGACAACACCTAGCCAGGTTTGCAAGATAAGGATACTACGGAAGGCTTATCAACTCTTAGTCATCTTTGCATGCCGCTTATATGGCCAAGAGAGTATAGAAACATTCCCACAGGGTTGGGTGATTATTTTGGATTAGCTAGCAAGCGAAAGAAGACCTTTCAATTGGTTCGACATGTTGGCTCTCCAGCTGAAGGGACAAGTAACATAAGCCCGTCATCCCCTTAAGGGTTAGCCAAAAAAGTTTTTCATGTACGCTAACATACTTGATGCAATTTGTGCCCGTCAGCAGTTCCAAATGTTGGGTTGCGCATGGACATCTTCAGAAACCCCTATGCAAAATTATTGCAGGTTGTTCTCCAAATGCAGCTTTCGTGGAGTTCTAATACAACTATTAGGCCACTTTGTCACCCTGGTGTACATGATGATCTTTGAGTAGGATCTGCCTTGCATGTCACAGGAAGCAATGGAGGCATTGGTTAACATAGCAGATTGGTATACCTCACCCCTTCGCACCTTCATCCAGAGTTACAACGCGGAGAAGGCTCTGCATGATTTATCAAAATTTTCCATTGATACGCTGGTTATGCAAGAAGTTACGTACCACATCTCCACAGGGTTGTCAGCAAGTCTGCATAGGAAGAAGAAGGCACCTTGGCTCGCTCTTATTTTGTTCATTGGGTTGTATGAGATCTAGAATCTCAATCATGTTGAGGCTGAGATGGAGGAATTAAAGAGGTTCATCTTTGACACCAGAACTTTCAATCCATATGACTTGCATTTCTTAGTGAAGCACCAATATACGAGAGTATATCATCCTTAGATCCTTGGGGCATGTCATTGGCTCAAGGAAGACCCATGGAGACACTAATATAACTTATAAAGGCTCAATGAATCGGTCAGAGTGGTTGTAGAATTGTTAGCAACGCAGAAAGAAGCAGCATCTTAGAGAGCATTAACATTAGCGGCAACAAAGGGCAATAGACCGGTGCTTGACAACGACAAGAGAAAGGTGCTGACAACGCGGAGGCAGAACAAAGCTAAAAGTTCAAAGTAGATCCAATTGTGTTAAGAGAAGTTTGAAGATTGAGGCAAAGAGACAGTAGCATGACGAAATGATTGTGAAAAGGTAGAGGGAGAAGCAGAAGTTGGAGGAAGAAGAAAAGGAGTTGCAGGAGTTGAAGAAACAACTCAGGGAAGAACAATATCTGCACAGAAGAGAGAAGGAAGCGTAGCATGAACAAGAACAGCAGGAGGCACAACATGCACATATTAATGAAACTACACCCATACAAGTTTAAATCGATTCATCAGAACAACTGGCACATAGTACACCGGGTGAGCAGTCCCGGGAGTAGGACTTTGCTCAAGAAATTGAACAGATGTTGGAACATATGGAAGCGGATGTGGTTTAACCAAAGTTAGATCAGGACATTGACCTCATGTGTCAGAACCAAGTGGTCTCTCCATCGGCTTCATTAGATCTGGGAGTAGAGAAAGATCCAAGCTGATCCAATTTAGATACTAGAACACTCTCTAACTTTTCATGAACTCTTAAAAATTATGCTAAAGTTTCAAAGTCTTATAAAGATCAAGCTTATCGGAGGTATCCTTGTAACAGTTGCAATTCGTTATCAACGCGGAGCAACGAGGACCGTCAGTCAAGCATGCAGACCATCGACCCATGGTAACGTGCGCTATAGCAAATTAGCAAGTCCCAAGGCCATTTCAAGAAAACAGAGTAGTAGTTTCTGATATGCGATTAGTGACAAACCAAGTCGCTAATCACATATCACAGGGCAAACCCCTCAAAGAAGGAGAGGCCACAAGGACTCGGACCCAAAAAATCATAAAATGCAAAGGATATCATTCTGATTCCATCAGAAGTGCGGTCCCACAAAAACTGGCAAAATATTGGAGGGGCTTCGAGCAGTAAGTGATTTCAACGAGTCCTGCCCGATGCCACATAATGGTTGCCACACATCTGGTGGAAGAGAGAGAAAGCTGCTCACATCGGACAGGTAAACATCATGCGACTTAGCCACCTAAGATGAACGATGACCGTAGGATCTAGGGCCCCCAGATCAACGACGGAGATGCATTCCGATGGATGACCAGATTTGATGAGGTTAATAGGCAGAGTTGAATAAGATTTGAAGTCTGATATGGACGATGCCTTGGCAGAAGGTCGTGTTTCATGGGCACTCTTGGAGCTAATGATAAAAATGGTCGTTTCGAGTATGTCCAAGAGAACTGGCACTCATTTGTTACGAAATAGGTGGCCACCTCCCTGTGAGGTGTTATGCAGTGACTGATGACGCAGGGTAGAGGGATTCAGGTGAACAGAGGCAAGGGAATTGGAAAGTTGGGAAGCAGAAGGAAATAGTCAAGAAGTAGATTGGCTTTAAAGCCACAAACTAATAGAGAGAGAAGCAAGCAGTAAGTTAAAGTAGAAAGCCAAGAGCAAAGAGAAGAAGTCGAGCTGACCTACAAAAGCAAAGACAACATCAAGCCAGAGTTAAGGCAGAGCCGGAGAGAGTCAGAGAGTCTGTGTACTCCAAAGAAGGCTTGAGAGGTTCAAGCGAACTCCTCTGTATATGCTTATGATCATGTATTAAGTCTCAGATTGGACTCATACAATTGTGACCAATAGAGGTCGAGATTCAGTAGGGAGAGTTTGTGTACTCCAGAGACTTGGGGAATCCACGTATGGTCTTACTGATTTATATCTGTTGTGTGAGACTCAAATTGAGCTCATTGTTGTAAAGACTCTTCTTGAAAACATAATAGGGAGGCCACCACTGAAGTTTGGACTATGAGACATGGCCCAGGAGTATTGGGTGAACTCCTTATTAAACTTGTTGTGTTTATATGTGTTGCCTGTTATGTTTTCTTTGACTGCTTCAGTGTATGTGTATTTCACGATATTATCGATCCGTTCCCCAAAATAACATAGGCACATCCATGCACATGAGTCTATAATACCTTATTAATTGTCTTAGATCAATTTCAGATCAAGTGGTATACAAGCTTTAGGATGCTAAGTTAGACAAGCTTGTGCTGGATTCTTTTGTTGAATGCTAACTAGATCAAAGCTTAAATTAGGAGAAGAAGAGTTGGTTGAAGCTAAACCAGAAATTGGAAGAGTCTATCCTAAGAGGAAAATGTCACAAGAAAGTCCCTTGGAATCAGACTCCCAGTACATGGACAGTTTCATGACCATGAGAGCCATGGTAGAAGAGATGTATAGAGAATTTAAGAAGGGTAGAGGTGAAAATTCTTCAACATCCAAACAAGATAAAGGAATAGAAGAACCTCTTCTAGTTGCCCACCTAGAAGGCAAAGGAAAAGAAGAAAAACCCTCTCCACCATCTCCCCCATAATCACCTTCACCATCATCATCTTCTTCCCATAAAGAAAGCCCTGAAAAGAAAAAGAAGAGATCTTCTTTGATTAAATTAGATGTGAAGTCTGATTTGCCAGTTTATGACGAAGAACTGAATGCAGAAAAGCTAGATAACTGGATTAGACAAATTCATGTATATTGTAGAGTGTAGAACATTGATTCAGAAAGAATAAATATTTAGTTGGCCAGCCTACGCTTCGAAGGCACCGCCCTGGTATGGTGGGAAGGCAGGACCCAAGCTGATTTGAAGAAACATGGTAAAATTCCTTCTACCTGGAATGAATTTGTTTCTACAATTAAAAAACAATTCTATCCACTAGTTTATATGTAGCAAGCTATGATAAGTTGGCAAAATCTTTGCCAATTGAAACGACAAAGTGTACAAAGTTACACCCAAGAATTTAGGAAAAGAGCTTTGATTCTAGGCATTTCTTTAGACTCACTTGAGACTTTGCTGAAATAGATAGGTGGTCTACATGGTTATTTGAGACATACCATTCTCATTTTTAATCCCACTAGCGTAGATGAGGTATATGTTCAAGCTACAAATCTAGAGGCTAGAGGAAAGAATGTGAACCCATAAGTTAGGGGATGATCAAAACCCAAATCTACTACAAAAATTAGAAGCTTCCTAGGAGTAGCACAATATTGGAGAAAGTTTATTGCTACCTTTTCCTTGATTGCAGCTCCCTTACCTGCTTTAACAGGATTGAACAAGGTGTTTCAGTGGGGAGGCAAATAGCAGGAAGCCTTCGACACCTTAAAAGAAAAGATTAGTACAACACCAGTACTAGCACTGCTCGATCTTCAAAGACCCTTTGAGATTGAAATAGATGCCAGTGACTATGCCATGGGAGCAGTGTTGATGCAGCACGGTAAACCCATATGTTATCATTCTAATACATTTAATTCTACAATAGTTAATTATCCCACATATGATAAGGAATTGTATGCATTAGTACAGAGTGTGAAAAAGTGGAAACATTATTTAATGGGCAAAGAGATAGTTATACATAGTGATCATCAACCACTTCAATATTTACACTCACAAACTAAGTTGCAGCAATTGAGACACTATAGGTGGATGGGTTTTATACAATAGTTTCATATTGTCATCAGATATAAAAAGGGAATACACAATGAAGTTGTAGATATGTTGTCCAAACCAAACATAAATTCATCTACTATACTTAAGCATAACTCAGTGTTGCATGAAAGCTACACTAAACAGTATGCTCAAGATATAGATTTTAAAGATGTATATGCAACTTTAGGTCATGGAAAACAAGCAGAAGAATTGGATTATCATGTTAAGGATTGACTCTTGTATCATTTAGGGAAAATTATGCATCTGTCAAACTGAAAGAGTAAAGATAATTCGAGAAGCACACACTTCTCTACTATCAGGTCACTTTGGTGTAAGTAAAACAATTGCATAGCTGCAAAGATTTTGTTATTGGCCAAAAATGAATGAAACAATTTCGAGATATGTATGAGGGTGTACCATGTGTGCTAAAAGCAATCCCAACAATAGAAAACTAGGCTTGTACACTCCACTACCACTGCCTTCTCATCCTTGGGAAAGTGTTTCCATGGACTTTGTTGGGGGACTGCATAAATCTAGAAAAGGTCATGACTATTTATATGTTATTATGGATAGGTTCAACAAAATGTGTATTTTAATACCCTATAACAATCAGATTACAACTGAACAAACAACAAAGTTATTCTTTCAACATGTACGGGTTCATTTTGGATTACCCACTTCCATTGTATCTGACCGAGATTCTCGATTTGTTGGGAAATTTTGGTCGAGTCTGTGGGAATTGATGGACACCGGACCCAAGAAGAGCAGAACTTTTCATCCAAAAACAGATGGCCAAACAGAAGTGGTCAACACAACAATGATCCAGTTGCTCTGAGGCTATTGCAGCAAGCATCCCAAGCTTTGGGATGAACATTTATGTTATGCACAACATGCTTACAACCATGCTAAACATTCTTCTGCACATAGATCTCCTTTTAAGACCTATTTTGGTTTCACACCAAGGTCTCCCTTGGATTTTATTTTGGTGAAGACATAGCAGTTTTTGGACATAGTGATGTGGACAAGGCAACCAAGTTCATTGAACAAATCCAAGAGATTCACCATGCAGTATGGGAACAATTAGAAAGGAGCCAAGCCAAGTGCAAGGCAAATCATGATAAGCATTGGATTAAACATAGTTTCCAAGTTGGTGATCAAGTCTGGCTGTATATCAACAAAGACAAAATGCAAGGTGAAGGTAAGAAGTCGAAGCCAATACGGTATGGACCTTCCAAGATACTTGAGAAAATCGGTGAAAATGTTTTTCACCTTGATTTGCCAGCTTACATGCACATCTATTTAATAGTTAATGCATAAAGCTTGAGACTGTTTTAATCCTCATTGATTGAAGATCCCGAAGAGAAAAGTCAATTGCCTTCTATTGATGATCTGTTGCCTGAATATCTTAATGAATTGGAGGAAGATATAGTTCTGGATAGGAAGGTGAGAACTAGGCACAGAGGGGATGTTGAGTACCTTAGGATTGGACTCAAAGGTTCAAAACCAAGCAGTGCAAGATGGATAGAAATTGGGCGAGTGAGGAATCTATATCCTCACTTGATTGATGCTTAAAAACGAACTTTTGGTTGTCCAAAAGCTTTTCTCAGTGGGAACGCCGTGATCCAAATTGGATCCTAGAACACTCTCTAAGTTTTCATGAACTCTTTAAAAATCATGCCAAAGTTTCAAAGTCATATAACGATCAAGCTTATGGGAGGTATCCTCATAATAGTTGCAATTGGTGATCAACGTGGAGCAACGAGGACTGTTGTTCAAGCGCAGACTGTCAGCCTATGGTAATGCGTGTTATCACGAATTAGCAAGTCCAGAGGCCATTTCAAAAAATGAGCATAGTTTCAGGTCATTAATCGCATATCGCAGGGTAAACCCCTCAAAGAAGGAAAGGCCACAAAGACCCGGACCCAAAAAATCATAAAATGTAATGGATATCATTCCGATTCCATTAGAGGCGGAGTCCCACAAAGTCCAATAGAATATCGGAGGGGATTCGAGTGGTAAGCGGTTTCAACCGAGCCTTGCCCGATGCCACACAATGGTTGCCATGCATCTAGCGGAAGAGAGAGAAAACTACTCACATCGGATGGTAAATGTCATGCGACTTAGTTGCTTGATATGAACGATGACCGTAGGATTTGGGGCCCCCAGGTCAATGGTGGAGATGCGTTCTGATGGATGACGAGATTTGATGAGGTTAACGAGAAAATTTGAATAAAATTTAAGTCCAATATGGACGATGCATTGGAAAAAGAGCATGTTTCATGTGCATTCTTGGAGCTAATGGTAAAAATGGTAATTTCGAGTATGTCCAAGAGAACTGGCAGTCATCTGTTAAGAAATAGGTGGTGACCTCCCTGTGAGGCGTTATGCAGTGACTGATGACACAGGGCAGAGGGAATCAAACAGAGAGAGGCAAGGGAACCGAAAAGCTGGGAAGTGGAAACAAACAGTCAAGAAATAGATTGGCTTTAAAGCCACAAATTTATAGACAGAGAAGCAAGAAGTAAGTTAGAGCAGAAAGCAAAGACTAGAGAGAAGAAGCCATGCTGACCTGTAGAAGAAAATGTAGCATCGAGCCAGAATTAAGATAGAGCTAGAGAGGGTCAGAGAGTCTGTGTACTCTAGAGAAGGCTTGAGAGGTTCAAGCGAACTCCTCTCTATATGCCTGTCATGTATTGAGTCTCAGATTGGACTCATACCATTGTGACCAATAGAGGTCGAGATTCAATAGGGAGAGTTTGTGTACTCCATAGACTTGGGGAATCCAAGTATGGTCTTACTGATTTATATATGTTGTGTGAGACTCAAATTGAGCTCATTGTTGTAAAGACTCTTCTTGAAAGCATAATAGAGAGGCCACCACTAAGGTTGGAACTGGAGACGTAGCCTAGGAGTATTGGGTGAACTCCTTATTAAACTTCTTGTATTTATATGTGTTTCTTGTTATGTTTTCTTTGATTGCTTCAATGTCTTTGTATTTCACAATCTTATCGATCTATTGCACAAAATAACATAGGCACATCTATGCATGAGTCTGTAATACCTTATTAATTTTCTTAGATCAATTTCAGATCACAAGCAATCAAGGAGACACTGAAATCCTTGAGGACAATCTGAAAGCAGGTGTGCACAACATATCTTTCGACGAATCACAACATTGAGTTGTGGAGTCACGCATAGTGCCCACTTCGAATGTCCATATATCTCCTATGTAGTTTCAAGAATGAGTGATTGTGTCTGATGTGCACAGAAATATAACTACATTGGCCAATGCTACCAAATCATATGCCAAAGCCACTAGTTCAAGTGTTAGATTCTTGATAGCTGAGAAAAAGTGCATGGCTAAGGAGTTACAAGTGGCCAAGGAGGGATAAGAGCTAGTTAAATCATCAACTAGAGTAGAGTTGAGAAAAACGATACTTGATGAAGTACTGTCTGTCGAGACAATCATTGAGAAGCTGTACTTCAGGTTCATCACTATGTAAAATTCAGTTGTCCATCGTAATAGTTGCCAATAGCATTTTGGTAGGAGAGCATGCATCTTGATAGACATACACGATGTTATCAATCACATGCAGATATGAAAAATGAGGTACAAGGGAGCCCCATTGCACTTTCCAAAGATGATGAAGCCAAAGGCAGTGGAGTTGAAGGCACACATCAAGACTCAGATCCAGAACTATGAGGAACTCCTATAGCACATCACTAGCTTAAAATCTTCACATGCATGAGCGTTCAGGAGTATGGATGTCATTGTGTGCAAGCATGGAATCCCATCCATTGGCACACTCAGCGAGGTGAAGACAAAGAACCAAGTCCGAATGGAGTTGGACATGTACTTTGATTAGTTGATGTGCCTAGCCACCAGTGTAGACTTGTAGATGAGCACAGACTATGCACCGTTATGTTGATGGTATGACTGCACTCAAGACCATGATGCGCACGCTATCCGATGAGTTGGGCAAAGGTGCCAAATTAGTGTACCCGGATGCAACAGAGGCAATAGTTTTCTTTTAGAAGGATGTCACGAGAGAGTATGCAGACACCATAACATACTACCAAGCATGGCATCAATTCGTCATTGTCAATCATCAAGAGGATGTCAAAGAGTTAGTCTTCCCACAAGTTTCTGAGTCTTAGTGATTTCTTGCATGGCTTACTTAAGCCCATTTTTCCGTCACATGAGTACATGTGCAGATTGTATTGTAAACATGTTGTAAAAGTGAAAGACCAAGTGTCAATAGTAGAGTGTAACAACAAGGTGTAAGTTGACGAGTCATGAGGGTAGTTGAAGAGTCACAAAGGGGAATGTTAAGGGTCACCCCACCCTTTGCTATAAATAGAACCTCATAACTCATTGTAAAGGCTTTTGGGAGCCAAGCTTCCTATACATATAACTTAGAGAAAGCTTTGAGTGTATTGTAATGAGCCTTGGCTTTTCCACAGTACAGAGCTAGTACATTTCTTTGGAAGAGCAGGCAGCAGCAACTATAATGTTCTATTATTAGGGCTAGTGGTTGTTATTATCATATGTATGATTGTATCCTTCACTCTTTTAATATGACAGAGCCAACAAGTTTCATGCACATATTGTTATTGTAGTTCGGCTATCATGGTTACTCTAATGATGTATTTAGCTGTAATTTACGCATGTATGTACGGATTATTCTGAATGTGCTTGTATGAATCTTATCAAAGCATGTTGTTGATATAACCCTTCAGCTTGGATCATCAACTACCTTATTTTCCATCTCGTGTTGTCTTTCTGCTTGTGTGTTCCCTTTCAAGTTGTGTGCTATGGCAGGCTTCTAAGGGGTACACTCTTCTGCCCTTTTCTGTGTTAGAGCCCTTCATGCACCTTAATTGACTTTTTGCAAGGTCACACCCTTGCTTCCAACAAGGACGTCTTACTTACCACTACGTGCAACCATAGTCAAGGTGATACCATACTACCAACTGTTGGGACTCCTACTCCAAACAGTCTGAGCTCTAGTTGAGAATATTTGCTAGAGAGATCCCATGACATGTTGGCAGGTCCAACACCATCAACACTTTTGGCACTAGAAGGAGGGCCATATGACAAGCTGATTCCTCTCATCTTGTTTTGAATCTTCACACTGCTATCATAGATATTTTTGTAGTGAACCCTCAATGATGTTTGTCCAACGCACATCCCTTTCCAGTTATAAGGGAGTTTTTTGATCACTTGTTGGAACTCTCATATGATGGTGAAGGCGAAGTGGCTTGGCCTAAGAAGTTACATGATTGTCTTGAATTTTTGGAGAATGGGGAAGATTTGGTGAAGTAGAGGTCAGTGTGTTGCTTGTGTACACAGTTCGCGAATTCATGGAACTATGGTGCCACAACCTACCTCCCAATTGCGTTCACTGATTTAAGCATTTCAGTGATATAATTGAATCTTCTTCCCATCATTTTGATCCTAAAGCTCTTAACCAAAATATGTTAAAACAATAGAAGCCCCAACATGAATCGCCTGTATTTTTGGAAGCACTTCCATCTACTCATGTTTGAAGCTCTGAAAGGTTAGACGAAATTTCAATAATGGACATATATGAATATTACTGTCACAAATCAATCTGTCCCAAAGTGAAAAAAGAGTTCAAACCCTTTTGAACATACTTTGGTGATGGAGTTGCGCAATCATGAGATGACATAGTTATTGTTAGAAGTGACTGTCCACCTTCCCATCATCATATAGCACCACCCCCATAGAGTGATGTGGGAGAGCTTGCACACATGTTTATTCAACTTGTACATGCTTCCGCACTCACTACTCTCAATTTCTGCTCAAATTTGGTTGGAAAGCCCATGGGTTGTCATATGCACTTGTTACCTCAATCTCCGTCTCCATGTTCTACTGATCCTCTATATTGTACTGTCTTTTTTTCTTCCATTATGGACCCTACACCTATTGTGAATGAGGATTAAGCTATCGAGAGAGTTGATGTTGCACAACCAACCTACACTCTCATTTATGATGAGTATGACTGGGGATCTTAGCCTTAACCCGTGGTGAAGGATGACTGCCTCCTATCCGCACCTCCTCCGCTTTTTCCTGACATATTTGTTAATTTTGTTATCTCTGATTTTCCTTGTGTAAATTCATCCACAGATGCATCTACTTCCGATCATTCGCAAAACACACCTGATGTCAGTCCATCATTTGACAACAGAGAGGAAAAATTCTTCATTGAAAATCAACTTGATTTTTCATCTCCTTTTTTCGGAAATGCAGAGGGTGAACATTCTTGCTTCTCATCTACCCCTATATATGGTTTATCAAATCATGACGATGTTGATGAACTCATTGAGTTTTCTGATCGTAGTTGTCATGATCTATTTACTCCTCTATTCGATAATGATGTTAATTCAATAACTCTTGATATTTCAAAGCCACCTGTTTATGATGATATATATGTTTATGAATTCGAGATCGCGCAAGTGGTCGAGGCACTTCAGTCCAAGCTGACGGTTATGTTAGGACCTCGCTATCCTAAGGTTGGTTTCACTTCTAATTAGGAAAATTTTTAACTACCCAAGACTCCTCATCACTCATCTGTATGCATTGAATATCAATCCAAGACACAAATTTTGCTTCCTCCACCTAAATCACATAACCCTATTGCTCATGCATGGGAGGAATCATACACAACAAACACACTTTCAAGACGTAAGTTGTCTCTTTCTCTCATGTTTTCTTGTCTATCACAGTCAAGAGAATACACATGCTTATCATCTGCACGCAGTGTGTCACAACACCATAGTAAGTCCACAGAGTGCTTGTCATGTGATTTTACTCTTTTCTTTTATGTGGACGCATTTAAACTCAAAGTTTGTTTGTATTTATGGTTACATCTTTCATGTTTGCTAGTTCGCTTGACTATGTTGTTCGCGAACTATGCCCTCACCAACATGGTTCAACCAATGCACTGGTGGCTACATTGGAAATATGAATTCACGTGAGCAGACCCATGGACCATTAGCTTATGAGTAAGAGTAGAGTTTGCTTTATGTTTTGTTTGCTTGCATGAATGTTTTCTTTCTTGCTTCGTTTATTTTTCTGCTTACTTTCCCGCTTTGCTTACATGCTTTGCTTTCACATTCTTTTTCTTCTCTTTGCTTGATTGTTTTGTTTTGTTGTTTATGTCTGTAGATTAGTTTCGCATGAAACAATGTGTGACTCTTAAGACACACATGGTAAAGTACAAGATGACTTGTATAAATATCAACACTTGGTTTTCCGTTGTCCTCACACTTTATGTAGAACTTGTTGTCTTCAGTCATTGATACACTAATGGAAAATATGTTCTGTTCAAAGTGAATCTTGGTGAAAATCCAACACTTGTGCTCTAACTAGTACCACCTACTCTAGTCAGTTTTTTTTTGGTTAATCCTTGTCACCTCAGTCAAGTAGGGTAAGGTGAGGGGGGAAACCTTAAAAATTATGTCAGAGGTATATATAACATTCTTATTTGAAGGAACAACTTCTTCTACTCTCAATAAGTTAGGATCTCTCTTCCACCTCTAAAATAAAAAAGTACATGTGCACAATTCTTAAAAAATACAAAAAAAAATATAAAAATGAGAATATGATTTTTTTTTTTTTAAATGAATAAGGTGAAAGAAGAGAGAGGCTTCCTATGTAGAGAGGTGATGCAAATAACTCCGTTGGGGTACTAACTAGGCTCACTAGTAGCAGAGAAATGCTTGTGTTCCTACATGACACCTCCAGGGTACTGTCTAGGCCTGTTGGGAGCAGCACAACACCAGAGATGAAACATAAACTCTGACAGTCATATTACTTGTGCAACAATATACCCCTCATCCCCAATCAAAACAACTAAGTTGACTTGGCTTGGAATGTGTGCTGACCGATCAAGAGCATGGAAGATGCTACATGTTTCACTTAAGCCAGTGTGGAAACCACTATGATCAGATAATTGAACAATACTTCCAAAGGAGTTAGAATTTATTTTCATGAAACAAGGTCCATTTAGAGAGTTAGAGTTCCACCAGTGTGTCTCCAATGTTGTAGTGGCTGCAACCATCCTCCAAAATATTACCTTAGCTTTGTTTTGAAACCTCCCTACCAACCATCCATAGCACCATGTCTTGCACTGGCAGGTAATTATGCTTCAGTTGAGTTTCTATGGCTTATTGTCTTGTGTTTGCTAGCTTGTTTTCCTTGCAACCACAAGCTGACATCCCATGACTTGGTCATCACCTGGCTCTTGTGCTCACTTGTAAAATTGCACAGAACTAGGGAGAAATCAACCTTTCCCTCCCAAATTTCATAGAACATCAAGGCAACCTACTGCTCTCTAGAAATGCGTAGTGCAAGTAGACTACCTTCCCTTTGAGAATTACACAGAGAAGCTCATCACTCAGCTTGCTCTCAAAATTTGTGCATATTAGGCTGACAACCTTGGCTTCAGTCCAGAAATTGTTCAGATCTTGAGGGGCAACTAGAGCCACTCAACCTAGACATTGTGCACAATTCACTCCAGGGCTTATAGTCCATTGCATGTGCTCCAAAGTTGAGTTGTTCCCTCCAGGACAGAAAAATATTACTTTTGCATGCATGGGTTTCCTTTTCCTGAAAAGGAAAAAAGAAAAAAGAAAAGAGCACCCTTAGATTTTAGGGATCCATTTTCACTCAAGATAGTGGAGTTTACATGCAAAAGTCATTTTAGAAACCTCCCACCAAGTGTCACTTTTTCCTAGATTTGTCACATGCACATCATTAGCCTCAACCTTATTAAGACTATTTATTCGACACTCCAGACCTCATTCTTCACATTAATCTTGGAGCTCTAGCATCCCCCATCGCATCTAGGAGCATTCGGCACAGAGGTCAAATTTTTCTAGGTAAGTCCATTTTTCATGTTTTTGCTATTTTCTGTCGCTTTTTCTATTTCATATTTTGCAAGTGTTGTTTTATTGTTTTTGTTGGACATTTTCTATCATTTTAATGCATGTTAGCATGTAAAAACATTGTTTTAATTTTTCCATTGCATCTCGTTGTTGTCTCATGCATGGCACTATTTTTGCAGTAACAATCGTCATTACGGCGACTCGCTTCACACACTTACTTGTTTTCCTGTTTCCTAAATCCTACACTCATTAATTGCATGCATGTTCATTCACTCATGTCTGCACTCAACTTCTCACACACATTCAGTCTTTACATGTTTTCAGTTGCTTGTCGGTGGCTCTAGGCTCCCTTGCCCGGATCTTGCCTTTGCCAACCTGCATTGCACATTTCGCGGATGGAAGGCCTTGCCTTCATCCTAGAAATTGCACAAATTTGCCTAACACTGGCCTCCCATGCTTTCGTTGCACAATTCTGAGAGGTATTTCCCTGTTGGCCCTTGGAATTGCACAATGAAGTTTTACTTGGTTTCAGCCATGCCAATTGAAATTGCGTTGCGCAGTTTTAGTCCTCAACAGACCAAGAAAGATTGTGCTCTGTGCAGTTTCAGCAGTTAGTCAGCTCGCTGACAGTCCAGACTTTGTTTGTGTAGTTTTGTGAGTCAGTCTCCCAGCCTCCTAGTGAAAATTGCACAAATCGTCGATTTAGCCACCCGGGTGTGTTGCATGTTAGTCCTCAAGTGCTTTTAGGTTGCAACTGACAGTTTGATTGCCATGGAGGATTCTCTATATCCCAGTACCATAGGTGCTCATTAGTCTTTCAACAATACAGGTAGAATGGCTTCCAAGAGAGCGGGGTCAAAGATAACAGTTGAGAGTGCAATTGGAGATATGATCGAGCAAGTGTTTATGAGCTTAGCCATCTATGAAGACACTCATTTGTTCATAGACAAGAAGATCAAGATGAAATGGCAAGACATCAATGACATCTTTTTAGGCACCTTCGAGGAGAAATTAGAGGACCACAGAGTCTATGTCAACATACACAAGTCTGGCTTGTACCAGATTGCATGCAGGTATCTTACATTTCCATGCACAAGCATGATCCACTAGATACTGATCCAAATAAAATGGTGTTGAGCAGACTCATTGGAACAAAACTTTTTACCTTAAGGGAAAAGGACTTCCAAGAAATGTATCACTTGCCGCAGCTAGTGATCACAATCAATGCACCCTTCACCAGTCCCAATAGAAGTGCAAACTCAACAGACATATTGAAGAGCTGGGTGAAAGAGGTATCTATGTTTAGGACAACACCCAACCAAGTTTACAAGACAAGGATATTATGGAAGGAATATCATATCTTGGTCATCTTCGCATGCCTCTTATATGGCCAAGAGAGTACAAAAACATTCCTGCAGAGTTGGGTGATTGTGTTGAATTAGCTGGCGAGCAAAGGAATACATTTCAATTGGTCTAACATGTTGGCTCTCCAGCTGAATGGACAAGTAACAGAAGCCCGAAATCTGTCCAAGGGTAAAAAAGAAAATATTTTCATGTCTGCTTACATACTTGATGCAATTTGTGCTCGCCAAAATTTCCCATGATTGAGTTGGGCATGGACACCTTCAGAAACCTTTATGCACACCTATTGCATGTTATTCTCCAAATGCAACATCCATGGAGTTATAATAGAACTATCAGATCACTTCTTCCCCCCAGTGTAAAGGATGATCTTTGAGAAGGATTTGCCTTGCATTTCACAGACAATGATGTAGGAATTGGTTAACATAGCAAATTGGTATGCCTCACCCCTTTGCAACTTCATTCGGATGTGCAACGCAAAGAAGGCTCCACATGTTTTACCAAAGTTTGCCATGGATAAGCTTGTCATGCAAGAAGTTGCATACCACATCTCCATAGGGTTGTCAGCAAGACTGCCTAGGAAGAAAAAGGTACCTTGGCCCGCTCTTCTTTTGCAAGTCGAATTGTATGAGATCCAGAATCTCAAGCATGTTGAGGCTAAGAGAAAGGAATTCAAGAGGTTCACCTTCAACACCAGAAGTTTCAATCCATATGACCTGCATTGCTTAGTGAAGGACCACTGTGCGAGTGTATCATCCTTGGATCAACGGGGAGTGCCATTGGCCTGAGGAAGACCCATGGAGATACTGCTATAACTTCTCGAGGAGCATCAATGAACTGGTCAAAATGAATGTATAATGGTTAGCAATGTAGAAGGCAACAACATCTCAGACAGTAGAACAATCAACAATAATAAAGGGAAACATAGTTGCACTTGAAAAAGGCAAGAGGAAGGTTGCCAACAGTGCAAAGGTAGAGCAAAGATGTAAGTTCAAAACATACCCACTTGTATTAGGAGCAGCTTTGGAGATTAAGGAAAAGAGGCATTAGCATGATAAAAGGATTGTGCAAAGGCAGAGGGAGAAGCAGAAGCTAGAGGAAGAAAAAAAGGAGTTGCAGGAGTTGAAGCAACAACTTAGGGAGGAACAAGAGCTATGCATAAGGCATTGTGAGTCGTGATAGAAATATGAATAGTAG
Source organism: Pinus taeda (assembly GCA_000404065.3). Lineage (NCBI taxonomy): Eukaryota > Viridiplantae > Streptophyta > Pinopsida > Pinales > Pinaceae > Pinus > Pinus taeda. Next base: position 76,361 of record APFE030760100.1, on the reverse strand, counting down.
GGGGCATAACGTGCACATATTGATGAAACTATGCCCATACATATTATTGATTCATTTCAGCAGCTACCACATAGTAGACAGGATGAGCAGTCGCAAGAGCATGACTTTTCTCAGTAGATTAAATGAGTGTTGGAACAAATGGACACGGATGTGTTTCATCCATAGTTAGATTAGGACATTGACCTGATGCCTCATAACTAAGAGGTCACTCCACTGACTTCACCAGATATGGGAGCAGAGAAAGTCCCAAGTGATCAAGGAGACACTAAAATCCTTGACGTCAATTCGAAAGAAAATGTGCTCCATATATCTTTTAATGGATTACAACACAAAGTTGTGCAGTTGTGCAGAGTGCCACTCCAGCTGTCCATGTATCTCCTACACAATTTGAAGAACAAGTGATCATGTTCGATGTGCGTAGACATCCAGATGCATTTGCCAATGCCACCAAACCATATGCTGAAGCTAGTAGCTCAAGTGTTAGATTCTCGATAGCTGAGAACGAGCACATGCCTAACAAGTTACAATCATCCAAGCAGGGAGAACAGTAGGTTATAATGTCTGCCAAAGAAGAGTTAAAGAAAGCGATACTTGATGAAGTATCATCTCTCGAGACAATCATGTAAAATTTTTACTTCAAGTTCATCACCATGCATAAGTGAGTTGTCCATCTTAACAGTTGGCAGTGGCATTGTGCTAGGAGAGAAAGAATCTTGTCAAACATACACAATGCTCTCGATCACATGAAAATATGGACAGTGAGGTATAAGGGAGCCCCATTTCACTTGCTAAATATGATGAAGCCAAAGGTATTGGAGTTGAAGGAACGCATCCAGGGTCACATCTGTAACTACGAGGAACTCCTGTAGCTCATCACCAGCTCACAGGCTTCACATGCACAAGTGTTCAGGAGCATGGATGTCATTTTAGACACAAATGTGATCCCATCCATTAACACACTCACCAGGAGAAGACAAAGAACCAAGTCCAATTAGAGATGTACATGTACTTTGATTAGTTGATGTGCATAGCCACCAGCATAGACTCACAGATGAGCACAGACGCTATGCACCAATATGTCACTGGTCTAGTTGCATTCAAGACCATGATGCATACGCTATTCGATGAGTTGAACAGAGGTACCAAATCAATGTGCTCGGATGCAACGGAGGTAAGAGATCACTTTTAGAATGATGTCACCAAAGAGTACATAGACACCATAACAGACTACCAAGATTGACACTAGTTTGCCACCGCTGATCATCGAGAGGATGTTGAAGAGTTAGTCTTCCCACAACTTTTTGAGTCTTAGTGATGTCTTGCATGGCATACTCAAGTCCATTTTTGTCTCACATGGGTACATGTGCAGATTGTATTGTAAACATGTTGTAAAAGTGAAAGATCAGGTGTCAATAGTGGAATGTAATAGTCATGGGTAAGTTGAAGAGTCACAAAGGGGAATGTCAAGGGTCACCCCACCCTTTGTTATAAAGAGAACTTCATAACTCATTGTAAAGGCTTTTGGGACCCAAGCTTCCTATAGGTATAACTTAGAGAAATATTGGAGTGTATTGTAACGAGCCTTGGTGATTCAGATTTAAACAAGAACACAACAAATTACAGAGATACCCATAAACACAGAGACACAATGGGAATAATACTTCTTTTCATTAATGTAAAATGCTTTAATATGCTTACAAACAACAAAAGAAATAAACCATCTAGGGCGATGTTAGCTTATCTTTGAGAAGAGATGTGGCGGCCACATGCCTCTAAGCTGTGTTACAATGAGGCTCGAAGGCCTATTTATTATTGAAAAACAATGGAAAACCCTTAACATCCCAAAGCCTAACCCTAGAAGATGAAACGCAAAATTGTGGGCCATGTTTTGGGTAAGTTGGTACATCAACTTCCCGAGGTCGTACCTTTGGCACCCGATCTTTGTTTGACGTGTACAATAGCTCATTGGAAAGATCTATCTGAGCACTACAACTTTGGGAAGAGAAACATCAATACATGGATCCATGTTGCTCCCAAATTTCCCAAGAAATGTCGTTTACGGCCTCAAAATGGCTCCAGAAGTTTAGGACCCAAAAAACTACTAAAAATAGTAAATTGTGTTACAATTAAGGAAACTGAAAAACTGAAAGAGACAGTTGTGGGGGTCCAAGTGGGATAGGTGGGTGGCCACCAAAATCTACGTGGATCATTCCCCCTCCCTTAATCTGGACTTAAACAGGAACGCAACAAAATACAAAGATAACCATATACACAAAGATGCAGCGGAAATAATACTTCATTTCATTAATGGGAAATACTGAAATATGCTTACAAACAAAGTTGGAAATGAACTAGCTAGGGCGACGGTAGCTTACCTCTTAGAAGAGATGTGGCGGCTACATGCCTCTGAACTGTGTTACAATGAGGCTCGAAGGCCTATTTATTGTTGAGAAACAATGGAAAACCCTTCACATCCCAAAACCTAACCCTAGAAGATGAAACACCAAATTGTGGGCCCCATTTGAGTAAATGCGTACATCAATTTCCCGGGGTCGTAAATTTGGCATACGATCTTCGTTTGATGCATACGATAGCTCGTTAGAAAGATATATCCGAGAACTACCACTTTGGTAAGGGCAACATCAATGCAAGGACACATGCTGCCCCCAAATTTCCAAAAAAATGTCGTTTAGGGCCTCAAAATGGCTCCGAAAGTTCAAGACCCGAAAAAATTGCTAAAAATAGTAAATTGTGCTACAATTACGGAAATTGCAAAAACTGAAAGAGATAGTTGCAGGGGTCCAAATGGGATAGGTGGGTGGCCACCAACATCCACTTGGATCATTCCTCCCCCCTTAGGAAGAAATGGTCCCCATTTCTTTGAGTTCCTCCATCTGTTGAACTTCTCCTACAATCTCTGATGTGTCCAGTAATGGTGGGAAGCATGGTCGACGACAGCCCACATTGAACACTTGGTGTAGGCGAAGGAATGGAGGAATGATGTGCTTCAAAGAATTGTTTCCCATAGCATTGGTACTAGTGAAAGGACCATGTCAGAGTGGTCTGAATTTTCTGATGGGTTCTGGTAAGGCGTTCTCTTTGTTGATGCAACCAGACTTTGTTGCCCACATGAAGCTTTTGTGGTACCCCTGTCGGTGAGGAGAAGTTGTTCTTGTGTTCTGTAATGATCGTATCCCTTTGCTGCTGCTACGTGGAGGAACCTTTCGCAGGGGTCATGGATGTAGCAATGATATTCCCCTTACTTTGGGAGTGAACCAGACAGATGAATTTCCTGGTCTGAGAGATGAGCTTGCTGCCTTTCTTAGCAGTGATCAAAGAGGTGGAGGTAGGTGGGGCTATCTCTGGTATCCTGTATAATGAATCACCCAAAGAAATAACGACAACATGAGGCCTTAACTCATACACAACATGTCACATCAATAAGTATGACTGGCCTAATAGTACATCACAAACATCCAGAGGCGTAACATCACACAATACCTCATTTGTGAAGGGCTTGATACTGTAGGGAAGGCGGCACTGCTAGGGAACTTTGAGATTTCGTCCTTCATGAAGCCACCCGATACTGTATGACTACGAGTGTGGTGTAGTCGGTAGGCCAAACCGCTTCATACCTCTGCTGAAATGAGGTTCTTTTGGCTACCATTGTCGACAATGAATTGCAGTGGCGAACCCTTCACCCAAATCTGTGAGTGAAAAAGACGCTCCCCTTCCTCTAGATTTTCGGGCTCATTCTTCTCGATCTTGGTAGTGGCAACAGGGCACTGGGATCTGCATCAATGATCTGCTTCCCTTTGCCATTCCCCTTGTCAGGTTCTGGCTTAGGGTCGGAACATGCATCTGATTTGGAAGCCTTCAACTCCACCACCAACGACTGCTTGGTCTGACACTCACTTGTGTTATGGGTGGACCCTTGTGGAACTCACACCACTTCCCTATGTCCTTCTTTGGCTTCATGGTGTTGTTCTTTTCTTGTGGCTTCGACAGGTTGTCTTAGGTCACCCTGCCTTGGCTTTGTCCTTTGGGCTTCAGATTTGCAGATCTAAAGTCTCGCTTCTTCTGTTTGAACTTTTTCTCGATTTTGACAGCGTATCGGTATGCTATGCCGAGTGAGGAGATGTTCAAGAACTCCATCTCTTCCTGGATGTATCTGTGTAGGCAGCCGTGGTATTTGAGTACCAGACGTAGCTCAGAATCTTTGATACCTAATTGTGTGCAAAGGGTATGAAAAATGTTTGTGAACTCCAACACATCTTGGTCTCGTCCCTGCCGTATTGTGGTCCATTTGATATATTTGTCCTCATAGCTTTTGACAGGGTAGTATTGATCCTTGATGGCATCCCATAAGTCATTCCACGTGGGTGTGGCTGAAAATAGTGAGCATGTACTTTCATCCTTCTACTCGCAGTAGGTTTCCCACCAGTCCTTGACGTGGGGGGCTACTTTGAGAAGGGAAAAAATGATCTTTTCCTAACTTGAAAATTCATGAATAGAAAAATACCCATCTAGCAAATTTAACCATTTATCTACGACATCTACGTTTATCTGACCCTCAAATATGGGGATTTCAAAATTAACTTGTACCTTAAAGGGCGTGGCATTTCCGGAGTAGCTGTTGGAAGCCAATGTGTCACCTCTGGGTAGTCGCTGAAGGATCTGCGCAAAGCTATCCATCATCACATTCCTTTGCCGCTCGAGGGCTTTTTTGAGAAAGATTTTGATAGGATCTCCTGCCCCCTCATCTTTCTTCTTATCCGCCATGGGAGGACGTCGAGATTTGCGAGGTTGGTCTTGCAAAGGTTCGACCAGTTCAAGCCCTAACTCCTTATATCCTGACCTCGTTGGGGACATGCAAAGAAAAATAGAGAAAAAACAGACCACTCTGATACCACTGATCTAGACTTAAACATGAACGCAACAAAATACAAAGATAACCATATACACAAAGATGCAGCGGAAATAATACTTCATTTCATTAATGAAAAATACTGAAATATACTTACAAACAGAGTTGGAAATAAACTAGCTAGGGCGATGGTAGCTTATTTCTGCGAAGAGATGTGGCAGCTACATGCCTCTAAACTATGTTACAATGAGGCTCAAAGGCCTATTTATTGTTGAGAAACAATGGAAACCCTTCACATTCCAAAACCGACCCTTAGAAGATGAAACGCCAAATTGTGGGCCCCGTTTTGGGTAAATTGGTACATCAATTTCCCGGGGTCGTAACTTTGGCATACGATCTCGTTT
>APFE030760100.1:56976-70995 GCA_000404065.3 Pinus taeda | reverse complement strand
ATTTAGGAAGGGAAACATCAATCCATGGACCCATGTTGCCCCCATATTTCCCAAAAAAAGTCATTTAGGCCTCAAAATGGCTCCGGAAGTTCAGGACCCAAAAAAAATGCTTAAAATAGTAAATTGTGCTACAATTATGAAAAAACGGAAGGAGACAGTTTCGGGAGTCCAAATGGGATAGGTGGGTGGCCACCAGCATCCACCTGGATCATCCCGCCCCCCAAGGAAGCAATGGTCCCCATTGCATTGAGTTCCTCCAACTGTTGAACTTGGTCCCTCGTGAGTTGTTCTGCAATCTCAGATTTGTCCAGTAATGGTGGGAAGCATGGTTGACGGCGGTACACATTGAACGCTTGGTGCAGGCGAAGGAATAGAGGAATGTTTTGCTACAAAGAATTATTTCCCACAGCCTTGGTAATGGTGTAAGGACCATGTCAACTGGTCAGAGCTTCTGATGGGATCTTGTAAGGCGTTCTTTCTGCAGATGCAACCTGACTTTGTTACCCACTTGAAGCTTGTGTGGTACCCATGTGGGTGAGGATAAGTTATTCTTGTGTTCTCTTATAACCGTATCCCTCTGCTGTTGCTGCTGCATGGAGGAACCCTTTGTGGAGGTCATGGATGTGGTGACAATCTCCTTACTTTCGGAGTGAACCAGACAGAAAATGAATTTGCTAGTCTGGGAGATGAGCTTGCTGCCATTCTTAGCAGCGATCAAAGAGGTGGTGGTAGGTGGGGCTACCTCTGGTATCCTGTATAATGAATTACCCAAAGAAATAATAACAGCACGATGCCTTGACTCATACACAACATGTCGCCTCCACAAGTATAGTTGGCCTAATAATACATCACAAACATCAAGTGGTGTAACACCACACAATACCTCATATATGAAGGGCTTGATGTTGTAAGGAAGGTGGAATTGCTAGCGGACTTGGAGATCTTGTCCTTCGTGAAGCCACCCGATACTGTATGGCTGCAGGTGTAGTGTAGTCGGTAGGCCCAACCGCTTCACGACCTCTGCTGAAATGAGGTTCTTTCGACCGCCACTGTCGACAAAGAATTGCAGTTGTGAACCCTTCACCCACATCTGTTAGTGGAAAAGACGCTCCCCATCCTCTGGATCTTCGGGCTCATTCTTTTGGATCTTGGCGGTGGCAACAGTGATGTTGGGCTCTACATCAATGATCTGCTTCCCTTTTCCATCCCTCTTGTCGGGTCCTGACTCAGGGTCAGAACATGCATTTGATTCTGAAGCTTTCAACTCTACCACTAGCGACTGCTTGGTCCGACACTCACTTGTGTTATGAGTGGGGCTCTTATGGAACTCACACCATTTTCCTGTGTCCTTCTATGATTTCATGGTGTTGTTCTTTTCTTGCGGCTTTGACGGGTTGTTTTGGGTCACCTCGCCTTGGATTTGTAGATCCAAAGTCTCGCTTTTTCTGTTTAAACTTCTGCTCAATTTTGACAGCATATCGGTACACTGTGTCAAGCGAGGAGATGTTCAGGAACTCCATCTCTTCCTGGATGTATTTGTGTAGGTAACCATGGTATTTGAGTACCAGATGCAGCTCAAAATCTTTGATACCCAACTGTGTGCGAAGGATATGAAAAAAGTCAGTGAACTCTGACACATCTTGTTCCCTTCCCTGCCGTAGCGTGGTCCACTTTATGTTTTTGTCCTCATAGCTTTTGACAGGGTAGTTTTTCTCTTTGATGGCATCCTGGAATGAATCCCAAGTGGGTGCGGCTGGGAAAAGTGAGCCTGTATTTTCATCCTTTTGTTCGCAGTAGATTTCCCACCAATCCTTAACGTGGGGGGTTACTTTGAGAAGAGCGAAAACAATATTTTCCTGAATCAAAAATTCATGAACAGAAAGAAACCCTCTATCATATTTAACTATTTATCTATGACATCTACATCTATCTGACCCTCGAATATGGGGATTTCAAAATTAACTTGTGCCTTAAAAGGGCATGGAATTTCTCGAGTAGTTATTCGAAGTCGATGCGTCGCCTTTAGATAGCTGTTGAAGGATCTAGGCAAAGTTGTCCATCATCATGTTCCTTTGTTGCTCGAGGGCTTCTTCGAGCAAGATTTTGATAGGATCTCCTCCCCCCTCGTCTTTCATTTCATCCACCGTGGGAGGCCGTCGAGATTTGCAAGGCTGGTCTTGCATAGGCTCGATTAGTTCAAGCCCTAACTCCTTATATCTCGAACTCGTTGGGGACATGCAAAGAAAAATAGAAAAAAAAATAGACCTCTCTGATACCACTGATCCAGATTTAAACAGGAACACAAAAAATTACAGAGAGACCCATAAACACAGGGATGCAGTGAAAATAATACTTCATTTCATGAATGTAAAATACTGAAATATGCTTACAAACAACAAAGGAAATGAACTAGCTAGGGCGATGATAGCTTATCTCTGAGAAGAGATGTGGTGGCTACATGCCTTTGAACTGTGTTACAATGAGGCTTGAAGGCCTATTTATTGTTGAGAAACAATGTAAAACCCTTAACATCCCAAAACCTAACCCTAGAAGATGAAACACCAAATTGTGGGCCCTATTTTGTGTAAGTTGGTACATCAACTTCCCGGGGTCGTAACTTTGGCACTCGATCTTCGTTTGACGCGTACAATAGCTCATTAGAAAGATCTATTTGAGCACTACAACTTTGGAAAGAAAAACATTAGTCTATGGTCCCATGTTGCTCCTAGATGTCCCAAGAAATGTTGTTTATGGCCTCAAAATGGCTCCGGAAGTTCAGGACCCGAAAAACGGCTAAAAATAGTAAATTGTGCTACAATTACAAAAATTGAAAAACTAAAAGAGACAATTTTGGGGGTCCAAGTGGGATAGGTAGATGGCCGCCAACATCCACCTAGATCACTTGGCTTCTCCACACTGCAGAGCTAGTACATCTCTTTGGAGGAGCAGGCGGAAGTTCCTATAATGTTCCGCTATCGGGGCTAGTGTTTGTCATGGTTTGATGTATGATTGGATCTTTCACTCTTTTAATATAACAGAGGCAACAAGTTTCATGCATATATTTTTATTGTAGTTTGATTATCCTGGTTACTCTAATGATGTATATAGCTATAATTTACGCATGTAGGTATGGACTATTTCCTATGTGTTTGTATGAATCTTATTGAAGCATGTTGTTAATATAAGCCATCACTTTGGATCACTGGCTATCCTTCTTTGCATCTTGTGATGTATTTCCACTCGTGTGTTCCATTTCAAGTTGCGTGTTATCACATGCTTTTAAGGGGCACACTCTTCTCCTTTTCTGTGTGTTAGAGCCTTCCATGCACATTCCTTGACTTGCTACAAGGTCACACCCTTGCTTCCAACAAGAACATCTTACATACCTTTGCGTGCAACCCGGCAATATCGTGCTAGCCACCGTTGGGACTCCTACGCCAAACGGTCTGAGTTCTAGTTAGGACTTCTTACAGGAGAGATCCCATGACATGTTGGCGAGTCCAACAATGTCATCATATTCATAATTGTTTAATATTGATTTAAATAAAATAATATCAATAAAATTAGTTAAAAAAATAATACTAATAAAGTTAAATTGTTTTTAATACTTTAAGATGGATTAAAATAAATTAAACATTAAGCACACGTTGTTATAGTAAGCTTGTATGGATTCTTAGGAAAATATGAATGACAAGCATAATGCGATAAAAACTTCATAGTTTCAAGGATTCCACGTTATTGTTATTATTTTGGATAATTATATTGGCATCTCCTTGGCCCATCATTACTCCGTCCAATGTGTAAAATCTCATCACAATATTTACGTGTGCCCATAAAGACAGGGCTTTTCGGCATACCATAGAATCTTTCCACATAAATTCGGTGTAAAAATTCCACCTGATGCAGACTCTGATGAGATGTAAGCTGGGAACAGAGATCAATATTTGATGCAAATCAATTCATGAACCGGAATTGTATTTTCTTATATTCTTAGAATACGCAGTCAAACAACCGAACACTTGGAAACAAAATAAAGGTAGAAAACACCTAACGCAAACTTCTGTCTACTTCAATCGAAATAGAGTATTAGATGGATATGTTTCAACGCCAGCTATCTGGAGTTGGTCAGAGCAAAAATCAATATACAGTTATCTTGAGTAAGGCATATTCATGAATATTCTAGATATCGAATGAGTATGAATATCTTCATAACTTGACCATTGTTGGACTCATGGTTCCACTCCTTTGGAACCTTGCTCAGACATTTCGCAATTTGTTGTGGCTTTCTACCCTCCCTATTGTCATAGTTTTTCCCTTGACTCATGTACGGTCCAATGTTCGAGTCCCCCCCACGCAGCAGCATCACAACATGTTTTGTCCAGCCAAATGGGGCGAAAACATGGCAAATAATAAATCAGTCAGTGTTTAAACATCAGTCACTTACAAGTTCAAAAAAGCATAGGTTACATATATTCAAAATTAATAATGGTTACATGTTACGAGGGCTCCAAAGCCTCTTTGGTCTAATATGTATTGTATTGGTCATGTACTTGACATACTCGCAAGGTTTTTGTATAACAAAAAGAAAGTAAACCCTAGAAAAACACAAGGAATCATGCCCTTTTTTCATGAAAAGCTTTTCATATGTGGGTTTACAATTCACAAAATTAGAGGAAATCATGTCAGCTTGCTTACACTTCCACGATGGTTTCTAGGGGCTCCTGCATACCATATTTGATTTGAGCGTGGGATAGAGGGGTTATGCCCTACATTATACTCACAGACACGTAGAAAATATTCATGATCTTTTGATTGTGCCACCATTGCAGCATCTTGTTCATATTCAACCTTATCTTTTTTTTCTTGTCATGTATCATTGAGTTTTAACTTGTACTTAAGAGTGAGTTCAAACCATGCCTCCACAAACACCTCATGAAGATCTCTCATTTAGATTTGTCTTTTGGTATCATAGGTTCACCTCCTTTGAAATCTCTTGAGCCTCTTTTTCTTCTACGATGTAATTATTTCTTTATAGAATTTATGGATTTACTTTTATTGCAAGCATTTAAATTGGAATAATAGTTGTGGGGCTAAGACTAAGTTGGATGGATGATGTAAGTATTAACATATTGTTATTAATCAAATATTGACTATTTTAGTTATTGTTTATTTGAAAATACAAGAGGAGTTAGAAAGTGAGTAGCTAGACTACCCAGCCATCAAGAAATCATTTAAAATAAATTGGAGTCCAAGAAGTTATAGTTTTTGAAGTGAAAATGGTCATAATCTAAACCTCCATCTTTTCCAAGATTTTGAACCACCAAAAATGAAATGAGTGGAGATGGAGGTCGTGTGGTGGGGAGGAAAGGGGATTGCCGGAGAGAAAGACAATATGAGGAAGGAAAGAGTTTCTAATGGAGAAAGATATGGACATAAGAAAATACAAGAAAACTCACACACTAGACTAGGAGGACACTAGTAGTGTCTAAGGAGGAAAAATATAAAATATTGATTAAGATTTGTGATAAAAGGAAAATATTGAGGCTCAGGGAAAATTGTTTGGAGGAACATGTTTTCTTATGTTATGCTTTAAAAAATGTAGATAAGTGAAGAAATAATTTTGTTGAAATGTTTCAAAAATAGTTTTAAATAGAAGGCAAATGTATGCATAGGATATGTTGTAACATTATTCTCATTTATATGTCAAAAAACAAAAAATAAAAGAAAGAAAAAGAAAGAAAAGAAAAATAAAAATAAAGAAAGAAAAAATGAAAAGGAATAAAAAATGAAATTGAAAAATGAAAAATATTAACAAAAAATGAAATCGCTAGAAAATTAATTTTACCAATGCACGTTTAAATGTCACTACTAGATTCATAAATATTAGATTTGTTGCTAAGTTAAAAATTAGGATAATCAATTTATTTGATTTTTTATCGCATTTTATAAAGTTAGGATAAGACAAAATAGTCTTGTCACATGCAAATAAAGTTCGTGTTGAAAGCAAAGACTTTGATTCATTCCATCGAGATCAATAGTAGATGAACCTTTTCGACCCCCCTCCCCTCCCTGCCCCCCCTCTCCCCCCCTTCACGGTTAATATAGGGGGAGGGAAAGTGGTCTCCACCCAAAATCCCAAAGCATACGTGGCGAACGTTGAAGGATTTTGGGGGGTCACCTCCCAATACCATAAACCATTGACACTTGCACCGAAAAACCACCTCCGATCTCGCCAAAGATTATATCCTTAGGCACATAAATGTTACCTCCTACCACTTGAATCTTGCCACTCGTCTCGCCACATCATCATCCTTCCATGTCCCCTATCTGTTAGCATTCAAAATATCTCGCAAGATCTTATGAACATTCCAACATTTATTCCCACCATATACCCTTTTTTGTTAATTAAGCCCCCACTCCAACGACATTTAATTGGTTGTTATGCACCCGATTCGCCTTATTGTCTAAAACCTTGTAACCCCAATTATTTAGTTCCTTTGTTAGCTATCTCATTCTAAATAATGAAGAAATCTTTGCTGCCAACTCTCAACATTCAAAAGAAATTCTACCAGCTTACAATCGAAACCTTTCACTGGTAACCCTGTGTTTAAAAGTTTCTTCTATTTGAATTTTTCTTCTATCAGAGTTTTCCGTCCAAATATTTTTAGCATTTTCCTTTTGTACTTGATTCTCTATCATATAAAATGTTGAGCCATAAGGGAAAAGGAAAGGCCACAAAGAATAATCCCCTTTTTCCCCGAGTTCCAGATTTCGACATAGCCCCTTTAGTAGACACCCAAAATAAAATTGCAGAAACCATTTAAAAATTTGACATCTATGAGCCACACAATTGGGCTAAGAAAAAATATATGGACAAGAGTGATGAATTAAACATCTGAGAATCATTTCTCTTACACTTTGTCTTCCCTGAGACTCATTTCTTCTCAAAATTCTCTGTCTGGTGTCATTTTTTGTATTTACCTAGACAAAGGGTCGTCATTTCACAAAGTAATGAAGTTATCTTCTCTGTTTCTTTCGAAATCATTTGCCAGGCCCTACAAGTTAAATATGAGCCCTCCCATCAACCTTTTTCTACTGAAATGTTAATATAATTGTATAACAAACTCACTTTCCCTTAGAGAGCCCAGATATTTGAATATTTCCTTCTTGAAAATGTTGAGCTGTCTAGGACTAGCCCCCCATATCCAACTTCTATCTTTCCTGAGTGGTCCAAGTAAGTCATTTCCATTGTATCTCAATTGATTCGATATTATCCTGATCAATGGGTAGATGAGATAATATTAGGTTTTCTGTCCACTTTTGTACTTGTTAAACAACCCTCTCTACTTTTCAACTGCAATCAATTTTTAGCCAATGAAATTCATGAACAATTGGTTAATTACAAAGCAGAAGGTGTTTTCAAATACCAGTCAGTCCTAATTTACCTTATATTATATTATCAAGAAAATAATTTCGAATTCCCTTTATAGAAAAGTGATAATGAAGGTAAACCTTGGCGAGTCAGTCACTCGACTTCTTTGGTTAGAAACAACTAAGAGGAGTATTCCTAGACTGATTCTATTGACAAATTCTTTTATACTCACTATGTTTGTTACGAAGCGATGTAATTCCAAGGATCTCTCCTTAGATTAAGAATTTTTTGCACCTATCTGAGCAGGCTAATGTGGGAGACATGTATTTATACTAGAACTACACTGAAATAAGAGTTTATGGATAATAATTTCCTTCATACAGATTGCTAATTTTTGTACCTATCAAGATTTTTTTCATTAAAGTACAACACGAGATGTTAAACATGAATTAAATGCACATTGTTTCCTATAAGAAGAAGGCATAGTTTAAGCTCAAAGCACACATAGTACCTTACGTTATCAATACGAGAGCTGTTGCAAAAGAAATAGATGCAATCCTAAGCCAAATGAGGTTCATGATCATATTTTCCTAGTGATATGATCCTCAAGGTATTATTTCTAAGCTCGGGCTAGAGAATAAAATCACCTTTTATGCACACACACCGAGGCCTAAGATTGAGCAATATGAAAATCGAGAAGAATGGACAGAATGTACTTTATAAGAAGCTGAAGAATGACTAATTACTTAGTCATCCATGAATACACCTATTTCTAAAGAGGAGCAGAAAAGAGAAAGAGAACCATTGTCTCGTATAGACTCTGACAATTCAGATGCAAAGTATATTGTTTTTAAGAGAAACATAAAGGACCTTAATGCTACTAAAAAATTAGATTCTCCAATTAATCCTCAATTTAGATATCAAATAATAACTATTCAAGATGAAACTACAAATGAAGGAAACACAAAGAAGCCATCCACAATGCTTTTATCAAGGACACCTATTACTCCTTCTACTCAAGTAGAAGAAATAGTACAATTACCAACTGTGGAATAAAATGTCCAGTCTCTAATATCCACCAGTTCACATGTTTATGCTCAGCAGAGTATCTTTTCCAGATACATAGAAATAAAGTTGAAGAATGAAGCTGTAAAGGCTTCTAATTACTCTTAGCTTTGGAAACAAACAACCAAGACCTATCATAGACCACTTTTTGCATTTGATGCAGGGAAGGGATAGTTCCAGATGCAAATTGAGAGAAACAGATTTTAGAGATGGATATTTAGTTTTGAAATGGGATGCCCGAAGAGAAGAAAAGGGAAAGCATGGTAAATTTGGTAATCTTTGACTAGGGCAATTCAACGTTGTGAAGGTTAAAGGAAACAATACTTTCATTTTCCATAAACTGGATTGAGCATAATCTACATTCCCTGTCAATGGACAGTATCTAAAGCACTATATTCAGAACTAGAGTTGATTGCAGCCATATTTGATTGTAAATTTCTCATTTTATTGACATTTTCATGGCAAGCATGATTTTCGCAACAAAGACTCCACAGGCTGAGGAAAAGGCAAATGGATCCACATGTTCTCTGAATCTCATAGGGAAATGGCAGGGCAAATATGGAGCCGATGTTGTAACATTATTCTCAATTTTACATTTATATGTCAAAAAATAAAAAATAAAAGGAAAAGTACAAATATATAAAGAAAATAAAATAAAGAAAAAACTAAAAGGGATAAAAAATGAAAAATATTGACAAAAATAAAATAAATAAATGAAATCCACAGAAAAAATAATTTTAGCCATGCACATTTAAATGTCGTTATCAGATTCAGAAATATTAAATTTGTTGCTAAGTTAAAACTTAGGATAATCGATCTATTTGATGTTCTTATCACATTTTATAAAGTTAGGATATGACAAAATAATCTTTTGACATGAGAATAAAGTCCACACTGGAAGCAACGACTCTGATTCACTCCATCTATATTAATGGTAGATGAACATTTTCGGCCACCCTGTGCTCTTGACAGTTAACATGTGGTGGGGTGTTGGGGGGGGGGGGGGGGGTCGAAAAGTGGTCTCCACTCAAACTGCAGAAGCATACATGGAGAACGCTGAAGGATTTCGGGGGGTCGCCTCCCAGTACCATAAAACACCAACACCCCCCTCCAAAAATCACCTTCACTTTTGCAAACGATTATTGATCCAAGTGGCTCCAGGGACACACACAGGACAAACATGGCTTATGAAAGATGGAAAATCAAAGTGATCATAATGATTTTGACGAAGAACCAGAGCATAGATCTCATCATCCTAATCGTGGTGGTGTGAATCGTTTGTCAAACTGATTCTGTATGTGAAAGTTAGAAGCAGTCAAAGTTTAGTTGACTTTTGTTGACCGGGCAGGCTTAAGGAGGCCGCAATTTGGACAAAATCTAGCCACCAGATTCCAGCCAACCCAGACCATATTCCGGGAAAATTTGCGGGCTAATTAATTTGCCTCCTTCGGCCTAAAATCCGGATATTTAATGGTGGCTTTACATTAAAAAAAAAAGGGGTGGCCACCACCCCTTGTTATAGACATTTTTGGGCACTTCAACCCCAATCAAAAATGTCCATAAACTGAGGGCTCCTAAGTCCCTAAAAGTGTTTCTTCACTACCTAAAGGAACAAGGTCAACTGATTACATCATCTCCCAGAAGTTCTCCACTAAAAACTGGTCATAAATGGTCAAAACTGGACCATACTGAAAGCTCAATGCAGAGGGTGCGATGCATATCACCTTCCCAATGTACAAGGTGCGATGCATACTGTTTTGCTCGTCTGTAGGGTGTGATGGTCAGGAATGGGCAAATGGCAGGGACAAAATGCGAGGTGGAAGATCAAGGAATCTTCCAGAAGCTTCCCCTCTGACGCTTGCCACTCCATTTTCGACCAGGGATGAGTAAGAGATCATCATTCTCCAAGTGGAAGTAGGAACTATGAGAGAGAGGACACTAATCAAGATCCCAAAAGATGACTCACCTCTATATAATCATCTATATATGGATCCCTCATCACAGAGATCCAGAGGTTGGAATCTTATAGAGAAGTGTTGTTGGTATTCTGGTGTACATTTGCAAGTGTTGGGTGATCTAGCTTTGCTTGAGGTGAAGAAGGGCTTCTTAGCTGGAGGATGATGTTGGGTCAGAGCACATGGTTGTAATCTTCTTGCTACTTTTCATCTGAATAAAGCTATTCTTGTTTCCTTCCATATTCTTGTGTACTTGTTTATATATGCTTGTATATGGTTAATGCACATCTGATCCTGCATTATTTATGAACTTAGATCATTGTTTCTTGCATAGTAGTATGTTGCTATGATTCTATAGGTCCTTTTGAAGCTGAGCAGACAAAGAGCAAGCGACAAAACTCTATCAAGAAGGAGAGGAAATCGAGCGCAAGACTCACGTTGGCCCTCTTGGTTCTCCTCTCATCTATTTTCATAAAAGGAATCAATAGTAGACTTTGATTGTTTGTTTCTAAGATAGCCACCCATCTTAGTGGGAATAGCAGCATCCATGTGGACATTATTCCTGTATAACAAAATGGAGACTCCGCTGGGGAGCGACTAAATGACATGTTAGCCTATCTATCCTTGTTCTTTTATAAACATACAGACGGAGCTTGAAGTCAAGCCAGCTAGCCTTCGAACCGCATTTGTCATACAAATGCAAAGTAGATCAATGTTGCTTCAGTCAATCTCCGTGTTTTGTTTATGAATTAAACAATAGATCTACAAGCAATCTAATTGCCCTGAGTGGTGGCTCTAGTAACCTCTTAGATCACCCCTGTGTTTTACATACACTGATCTTTACTTATTCGGCCTAAAACACCTGAACTAGATTGCAAAATGTGAGTGAAATCTCATTCAAAGTCTCACACTGTAACCATCGCACCCTGCCTTCAATGCAGCCTGTATGCATCACACTTCCTGAATGGAGTAGGTGCACTGCATATTGAGTTCACTGTGTAATAGGTGCGATGGTCAGGGAGGATTGATTTTACCCTCCGAATATGGATTTTTCTCACTGTTTTCAGTCTTATTCAAGAGTTTTTTGCTGTCTGTAATCAGTGTACTTCTGTGAATACCCCCTTCTCTTGCATTATTCCACCTCCTTAGTGCAAAGAACTATAAACGTTTTTTATGTATTGTGCGTCATTTTAGTTCTCTTTTGCAAAAAGTAGCATATTCGAACTGTCGTCTCTAGATCTGAAAGTGTTGTAGCTGTCGTTTTCAGTTTTAGAAAGCAATTCCATTGTTTTAGATAGTTGATTATACAGTTACTATTGCATAGGATTTGAATTACTAGTTTAAAGTGTCAAAAAGCAATTTCCATTTCAAAATCGCAAAGCGTCTCTCTTGCTTTCACTTCGTTTTGAAAAAGAATCTTGTTGAGTACAGTCACTTTAAAAGTAATTCAGTTTTGCACACATCTTTCTTAGTGTCATTTACACTTTAAGAGAGCTGAAAAACAAATACATGCATGTGCATTTGCATTTTGAATGCTTGGCTTGATTTAGGACTGTGAATATTAGCGTGTGCTCTATGCTCTATGAAGTAAATATGCTTGACTTTCTTCCCCTTAGTAGCTAGGATTTTCATTGCTGAAAGAAGATAAAACGTCTGTTTATCATCTTAGGCTGCATTTAGGAATTGTACATACATCACGTGGTGAACTTGAAATTCAAACTCTTAAGAAAGAACAACTTAAAATAAATCAAATGAATCTAACAACGCTTTGGAACTTAACACACAACATCTATAGGTCTAGGCTAGAGACGTATTTCGACATCGTAAAGCCTGGTAACTGTTGCTTTCAGTGCTGGTTGGGTGATTCCTCCACTCTGAGCCGGCAAGTGCCAGTACGGACTTGTGCTCCCACGTACCGTCGCATATATATTGGGAGACCACAATAGGCCGCATCCTTTATCCTTAGGAAGCCGTGTCTGCCGCCCTATCGATCGTAATGCACCGAACACAGCATTCAGGAAGACTGACTGCCATACTGAAAAAGGTATTCTGCATTTTTATGATTGGTTTGGTAATCCTCTCTGCCTAGATCTCCAAAGAAGTCCATTTTGCTCCTTTTTAGACTCCTTAAAGCAAAAGGTCCTCTGAGCGCTTGTCACTTCAAGCTCAATAAAAATTGAAGGCGACTAGAGTCATCTTTTGTTTTTTCTCGATTCTTTAAAATTGAAAAAACAAGTTGTGTCCAAGCGTCTAAAAATTTATTTTAATCGGAATAACATCACAAATTCCCCCATTGATCTTCAGGTTCAGAAAATTGAGTCTACCAACCAAGGATTTCCCCGTGATGGAAATCCTAGTCCCTTCCTATCTTGGGGAGATGTTGGTCCACCCCATATGGCCACTTTGTCACTTCCAGGATTCACAATTGGTTTGTCAGTCTGGCTCTTCTCTACCTCTGTCATTCAGAATCTCATAATTCCTAAACAGTCTAATCAGCAACTAGATGACACTAGAGTTGTCTCCCAACCTTCTACTTCATCTGATTCTCCTTCTCCTCCTTCCTCTTTGCTTGATAAAGCTGATAAAGCTAAAAGTCAAGTAACTGAGAAGAAGAAGAAGCAGAAAGATAAAAAGGAAAAGAAGAAAAAGGAACCAAAATCGAAAGGAAGCAACCAAATATCATCTAGCAAAAATCCACATACCGCACAGTCAAAACCTAAATCTCCTTGCGTCATTTGCAATGGAGATCACTATCACCAAGATTGTCCCTGCATCCCTCGGATCTAAGGGACTGGTCTCCTCGTTTGCACAATCTGGTAGCATGAACCTCTGGCGATCATGTTGAATGCTCACCATCAACCAGTGAAAGTGAAGCACATGGACAAAGAAGGAATCCTAAACTTCCTTGTGGACTGTGTGAAGGTGATCACATCGTCCACCATTGTCCCTTCCTTGAAGAGGGTAAAAGAGTTTTAGATAATCGTCTGGTTTCACCATTACGACTTCTTCCTGGATTTCAAAAACTCTTGCCGAACCCTCTATCGGTTGAAAATATGGTTGGCCCGTCCTTGTGGTTAGCCGAAGCACCTATCGTTGAAAATGAACCCTCGGAATCCATACCAGACGAAAGTCAAAGGGTCGATAGGGCAGTTGACCCGGTGTTGCCTTCAGAGTGTTCATCTTCGAACGATAACGTCACTGAAGAGAAAGAGAACGACACTGTTCAAATTATTTTCATCAACACTGACTCCGATGAGCTTGGGGGCAGTCCTCCCATTCCTTTACCGTAGGAAGGAATTTCATCAGAGTCATATCCGGCCGTATATTCGGTCCCACCACCAAGCAACCTAGTTGTTTCTTTCAACTGGTATCTACTAGGCAGACCCCGTTTACCAGCCAGTGTACCATTTAGAATCATTGTACAAGCTTACAGAATGGTCATGGTTGGTACCATCATTGATGAAGGGGCTTCTGTGAGTATCCTTTCCTCAACTGCTTGGAAAGCGTTTGGTTCACCACCGCTTTTGCCTGAAATGAGAAATCTAACAGGCTTCGACAAGGGAACCAGTCGACCTTTAGGGATCCTTCCAAATGTGCCCATTACTTTGAGAAGGAAAACTGTTCACA
>APFE030760100.1:0-26324 GCA_000404065.3 Pinus taeda | reverse complement strand
GAATAGAATCTAAGATGGATTGTTTAAAGAAAGGTGTAGAAGCTAAGATGAATGACGTGGAAGCTAAGATGGATGATTTGAAGATACATTTGAAGACAGACATGGAAGAATTGAAGATAAATATGAAAAAGTTGCTACAAGAAAAGGGTAACTAAGGGTGAAAGGGTAGTAAAGGAAACTCATGATGAGAAGAAAAGAAATGTTAATCATGATGCCATAGGCTCTAATGTTGGATCGAAGACCCACCATATTCCAAAAATCGATATGAGAAAGTTTGATGGCAAGGTTCCCGCAACATGGATATTACAGATGGAGCAATTTTTCGATCTCAATAATGTGTAAAACACACAAAAGGTACGTGTGGCAACTTTATATTTGGAAACAAATCAGTATGTATGGTATCAATGGCTTTACTCTCGTATACAATTTATCACTTGGGAAATTTTTACGGAAGAATTGATATCACATTATGAGGATACAAAAAGCAACACCCTTTTTAGCCAATTGATAAGTCTCAAACAAAAGGGTTCAATAATGGAGCACATTGAGGAGTTCCAAAAATTGAACATAAGGGTAAAAGATATTCTAGAGTAGCATAGGATTGATGTGTTCATAGGGTCTTCAAGGATAATATCCAACACGATGTTCACCTTTGGGAACTTGATTCATTAGAGAAGGCATTCAGGTTAGCAAGAAAAATGGAAAGCAAAATTATGGCAACCAAGAAGCATACCACTCACATCTATAAAGTTGGAAATGTTGTTGCTGCTAGTCTTCCACAACCTATAAGGTTGACACCACAACAATTGGAAGAGAAAAGAGCAAAAGGGCTTTGTTACAGTTGTGATAGCAAATACACTTAAGCTCATAAGTGTGCTGAGAAGAAATTATTCTACATAGATTGTGAAGAGGAAGAAGAAAAGGAGAAAGAAAGGTCAAAAGAAGAGGATATACTCCAGGAACAAAGCCTAGATGAAGAACAAATGAATCCGACGATACCTTGTAATGCATTGGCGAGAATTACCACTCCTCAAACCATCAAGATAGAAGGACAAATCAAGAAGATAAAGGTAATAGTGTTGATTTTCTTTTGTAAGCTAACATGGGTCCATTCATATTCTATTAATTCGAGTTGAAACTTGTACATGCACATGGTGGCCTCAACCTGCCTCGAAGGGAAACCAGGTCTATTCGCCACCTTAAGTTTTTAACATCCATCCATAAACAAAAAATGTTGAGTCTTCTTGTCTAGGCTAAGTATACTAAACAGTCAAAGAGATTACTAACTCTTATCTACATTATATATTATAACAAAAATTAGAACTGACTCTCTGCATCCTAACTATGAACATTTATACATATCTCCAAGTATCAGTCTGCCATGGCTTCCATCTGGTCGCCTTCTTCCTTTATTCTTGTGTCGATCTTCCTTATCTGTTGTTTTATCTCTTCCAGTTTGTTATCCTACATAAGAAGGGTCACCTAAATGTTTTGCATCTCTTTTTTAGGTTAGGAATTCCCTGGGCTAATTCAGCCATCTCCATAGGAACCTGCTCCATGGCTTTTTCCAACAGCCTCTTCATAACCCAGTATACGTGCAGTCCCTGTTTATACAGGGACATGCGCCCTCTGGTATTCCCTGGATTCGGCAACTAGTATTCCCAATCGTTCATTTCAGATTCTGACTATCCCTGAATATCTTCTTCCTCCATTCTCTGGATAATTTTCCGAATGTCCTCGTTGGTGTTTTCACTGTAAGCACTCTCTGCATGCTGGACCCTGCGTTTCAGCATTTTCCTATCCCTTCTTTTACCCACCCGCGATGGTTCGCTTCTCTCCTGATTTCCAGCCGGTCTTCCTCTCCCTCTACCTCTTCGATTCCGTCCCCGTCCTCTGCTCCCTTTGTTATCCTCCTTTACTCTGCTACCCTGGCACATTATCCCAGAAGGGCCACCGAGGTCCCCTTCCTCCCTTCGTCCTCTGCCTCTCTTCTCTTTGTTACTCATTTCTTCCTGATGTCTGCCCTTAGGGGACTTCCCTTTCCTCATTACACTCCTCATTGGATGCTCCTGACCATCCTGCTCTGAGATATACATCTCCTCTTCTTCTTCCGGCCTGTGCATACCTGTCTGATACTGTTCCCATGCTTCCCAAGAGTCAGCCATATTTCCTTCCTTACCCGTTCCCTTTCCGCCCCTGCTCGTCTCAGTCGCTTCCCTCCTCATTCTTCTCATTGTTTCCTTTCGTCCAATCCTTTTGGGGATGGGTAGAATGTCTTTCTTCCTTCTCCTTCCTACTTTAATCCTTGCTATGGTCTTCACCACTCTGCTTCTTTGCACTCTCCCTCCGGCTGCATTTACCAACTTCCTTCCCTCGCGCCTCTTTCCTTCTTCATATTTTTTTCTTACCATCCATCCTCGTTCCACTTCCCCACTTCCCTCTGCCACCTGCGGTTTCATAATCTTCCACTCCCCCTTGCCTTACTTCTGTGTCATCATACCCATGTCCCATCACTGAAGCCTTTCTACCACCACTTCTGATTTTCATTACTCCGTCTCTGCTCCTCCTTGGGATTATATCCCCTCTGTGGATCTTCCTGTTCGCCGGCATCATTACCGGTATACCATATGGCTTATCATGACCTTTTTCCCTCGTCATATTAATCATCCTCATCACCGCCGTTTTCACCCCGATCGGGGGGTAATAGTGTTGATTGATTCAGGAAGTACTCACAATTTTATTCATTGTAAGGTAGCAAAAGATTGAATTGCTTCTTATATCCAGCACCAGAGTGTCAAGTGAGGGTTGCAAATGGAGGAACAATAATTTTCTCTGGAAAGTGCCATAATATCAAGCTATCCATGGGAGAATATGTAATGACTAGCCCAATACTTTCCATTCCAATGGGAGGTGCTAATGTTGTATTAGGAGTCCATTGGCTACAATCCTTGGGTACAATAGCTTTTAATTTTCAAGAACTTTTCATGAAATTTTCTATGGAAGGAAAGGAAGTTGTATTAAGGGGTATTGCAGGGAAACCGGGAAAGATAATTAGCTCTAATGGCATGACAAAGCTTCTAAAAAAGGAACACAAAGGTGTAATTGCACAATTATGTTCGCTAGATGTTTCCACATTGGAATCATCTATTTCTCCAGATCTCCAAATAGTCTTGGACAATCATTCCAAGGTATTTGAGACTCCCAAAGGACTCCCACCTATTGGTGATCATGATCATGCTATTCATCTGATTCTAGGAAGTGTTCCTCTAAACATTAGGCCGTACAGATATCCCTATGCCCAAAAGAGTGAAATTGAATGTATGGTTGCAGAAATGCTAGAGGCTTGTATAATTCAATCGAGTCAAAGTTCTTTCTATGATCAACACCTCTGGTTGGTAAACCACTTGTGTCATGGTAGGTTGGTTAACATGCATTTATTTCTTACAAAAGCCCTAGATCATATGGCCCGATTGGTGGATAAATCAAAGAGACCATTCAAAATCTTATCCCACCATTGTCTCATTAAAATTTTAGTATTTCTTGTGTTGCAAAAGGAAGGGAGAACTTGGGATGAACTAGTTGGAAGGCCACTGCATGATGAATTTTCTCCCCAGCCAAAGGATGCCCTAGAAACTTCTACCTCGCTAGAGGATGCCCTAGTAGCTGCAACTCCGCCCCATGACATCCCAGCTGCAACTCTACCCCATCAAATCCCAGATGCATAAATTCCCACAGAACCTTTCCATATGGAAGCTGAGTCACCCAGTGTTCAAACTATGAGGGTTTCCAAGGATTCTGCTGCTAAATCCCCACAGAAAGGAGACGAACAAGATTATGATGATGAAGTATAAATATTGGGGAGTAAACCTACCATTGTAAGATTGAGAGGATACAGGAAGCACCCGACAGTGGTGCCAAAATACAAGTAGAAGAGGACAAAGCAATGTTGTGATGCCCTAGCTCCTCAAACCCTCTCCATTGTTATAGAAGAAACAAAAGAAGAGAAAGAGAAAGAGCATCCACAATATGTATTGATGGAAGAAGGAGTCATGAAGAAAGGATGCATGCAGCAAGGATTCATGGAATAAGGATTAGGCCACCTTGCTGACACAAAAGAACAAGTTTAGAAGGTTCTCTCTCCTGATTTTGACTATGAGTACATCCAAGGAGTAGCCAAATGATATGAAACAGATGGCCTTGCCTCAATTTCAATTTTGTATGGGGATGATGAGGAGGTCCAAGCAACTGCACCACCATAATAAACAATTGCACCACCAAAATTGACAATTGCACCACCAGAATTGACACCTGCACCAGAATTGACAACTGCGCCACCAGAATTGACAGTTGCACCACTAGAATTGACAACTGTACCACCAGAATTAACAACTACACCACCCGAATTGACAAAGAAGACATTGAAATAGTAAGTACCCCTTAAAAGTCCCTCTGTATATTTCATTGTTAAGGAAGAATAGAATTCTCGAAATGAAAAATAGACAACTACAAAACAAATTTAAAACTCTAACAGATGAGCTTAGACAAAAAAATAAAGCTTAAAAAGAAAAAAATTGCTTAGCCCAAGTTGCTGAGTCCCTACCCATTGGTGTCATGCATATACCTTCTCCATGTGTCCAAGAAAATTTTCCCCTTGGAAAAATCCAGACTTATGACATTATTGTGCAAACAAAGGATTAGAAATTGGAGATGAAATTGGCCAAAGGAACAATTTTTCAAATAGAGGAGTAGGAACCAGAGATGAAACTGACAAAAGAAACTTAGGACCCCTTTGATGAAAACGAATTCAGGGTCTCTTCATTTTCAAAATTCTTACACATGTCGGATCTTGGGACCTATGGGTTATGGGCCCACGAAGCCTCTCCAATTCATCAACACTTCTGCAACCTTGTAGCATATCAATCATTCGTTGTGCGAGTGGAATCTCAGGTTGACTTGAGGACTTCGTCTCGTCATTAGACTCCGATTCAGGTGGTTGTCCAATACTATCATCTTCACTATTGTTGCCATCATCCAGTTCCATAAGTTCTCGTTGATTCAAATCCGCGTCATACTGTTCATCTCCAAACGTTTGGCTGAGCAAACACAACTGTATCGTGTTCCACGTTCTCCGTAGGATAACTCCTTATCTTTCTCGCAACCTCCTTTATTTCCTTCTCCATTTTTTTTTTGGACTTCAACAAGTTGTGCAGAAAGATCTGGAACCTTTTTCTTTGACTCCGACCTTAGTCACAGCTTCCTTCTTGGCTCGGATTGCTGCTACCAGTTCTCGCATAACTTTATGCGACTCCTCTGCCAATCCATGGCCTTTTCTTTGAGAATTTTCCAATGCATCGCTGCTCACGGGATCCTCAGTTTTCAGATTTTCTCCGACAACATCATCGGCTTGCATCCTGGGCAAGCTCATCCAACGTGAAAGTTTCCAGTCCCGGATCATCTTCCACGAGTTGACGAACACCTTCAAAGGTCAAAGAATCGGATTGTTTCTTGAAGTAGGATGACCGAGAGCGCACAGCTTCAATGATGACCGCATCCATCTGAGAATCCTGGCTAGCCATGCCTTTCGATTTGCTCTTTGCTACTTTCAATGCCCACTCCAATTGTGTTATGTCTGCCAAATGATTTACTGTTGCGTAGAATCTCTGCTCCATTGCATTGGAGCCGCCATTGCTGCTGTCACCTGCATGAAATGATTCTCTCTAACAATTTGATAAGAAGATTCCGGCAAATAGAATGAAACGCTAGCAAACGATTCAGGAAAAAACATACACAGCAACAAATTCACATAAGACACATTTTATTATTTACAAACAGTGTTTACAGTTTTAAGGCATCTCAGCCTTAATCCAAAATTTCTCCATCGACTACATTTTGCCCTCATTCATACGCAAAGGTTTTTTTCCTCTTCTCGTCTTCTTGATTCACTCAAGATCTTTTAGTTCTTTATACATACATTCAATTGTAACTGATTTTTTAACTAAAATTAGTTGATTAACCGAATCTTGTTCAAGATTGCCTTGGCTGTCCATGTGGTCATCCACATGTCTTCATCTTCTAATTTTATTTCGTTGAGGTGTCCGGATGCTCCTGCATCAGACTCTCGAGGTACAAAAATTATTACCTCCTGGTCATATGCTCCCGAGGTACAAAAAATTATGATCTCCTGGTCATATGCGTTTTCTTGTCATTAGCAATTCTACCCACTGTTTCACTTCTTCAGTGGAACTGCCTTCTGTGAGCTGCAACCAAACCTCTGCCGTAGCAAGTCCTCCCTGCTACTAGATGCCCTACCAAGCTTCTCTCCTGAGCTCGGTCCTCTCGGCATCTCCGTGGTTCTCTTCTCTCGAACCAATTGAGCACTTCTGCTCCAGGTTTGCTGCAATCTTCACCTTCACAAAATTAAAAAAAACTACAAACAAACAAACTGTACCTCTTCTTCCTGGTACCTCTTTTCTTCACATGCAAAAACTCCTCTCCACAGGAAATCTTTCGCGCTCTGGTACCACTTGATGAAAACGAGTTGACCCCTTCGATGAAAACGAATTCAGGGTCTCTTCGTTTTCAAAATTCTTACACATGTCAGATCTTGGGACCTGTGGGTTATGGGCCCACGAAGCCTCTCCAATTCATCAACACTTCTGCAACCTTGTAGCATATCAATCATTCCTTGTGCGAGTGGAATCTCAGGTTGACTCGAGGACTTCGTCTCGTCATTAGACTCTGATTCAGGTGGTTGTCCAATACTATCATCTTCACTATTGTTGCCATCATCCAGTTCCATAAGTTCTCGTTGATTCCAATCCGCGTCATACTGTTCATCTCCAAACATTTGGCTGAGAAAACACATCTGTATCGTGTTCCACGTTCTCTGCAGGATAACTCCTTATCTTTCTCGCAACCTCCTTTATTTCCTTCTCCATTTTTTTTCTGGACTTCAACAAGCTGTGCAGAAAGATCTGGAACCTTTTTCTTTGATTTCGACCTTAGTCACAGCTTCCTTCTTGGCTCGGATTGCTGCTACCAGTTCTCGCATAAATTTATGCGACTCCTCTGCCAATCCATGGCCTTTTCTTTGAGAATTTTCCAATGCATCGCTGCTTACGGGATCCTCAGTTTTCAGATTTTCTCCGGCAACATCATCTGCTTGCATCCTGGGCAAGCTCATCCAACGTGAAAGTTTCCAGTCCCGGATCATCTTCCACGAGTTGACGAATACCTTCAAAGGTCAAAGAATCATATTGTTTCTTGAAGTAGGATGACCGAGAGCGCACAGCTTCAATGATGACCGCGTCCATCTGAGAATCCTGGCTAGCCATGCCTTTCGATTTTCTCTTTGCTACTTTCGATGCCCACTCCAATTGTGTTATTTCTGCCAAATGATTTACTGTTGTGTAGAATCTCTGCTCCATTGGATTGGAGCCGCCATTGCTGCTGTCACCTGCATGAAATGATTCTCTCTAACAATTTGATAAGAAGATTCTGGCAAATAGAATGAAACGCTAGCAAACGATTCAGGCAAAAACATACACAGCAACAAATTCACATAAGACACATTTTAGTATTTACAAACAGTGTTTACAGTTTTAAGGCATCTCAGCCTTAATCCAAAATTTCTCCATCGACTACATTTTGCCCTCATTCATACGCAAAGGTTTTTTTCCTCTTCTCGTCTTCTTGATTCACTCAAGATCTTTTAGTTCTTTATACATACATTCAATTGTAACTGATTTTTTAACTAAAATTAGTTGATTAACTGAATCTTGTTCAAGATTGCCTTGGCTGTCCATGTGGTCATCCACATGTCTTCATCTTCTAATTTTCTTTCGTTGAGGTGTCCGGATGCTCCTGCATCACTATGGAAACATGAGGGTATCTTCATCCTCGTGAAGCAAGACATCGTGATTATTGTATTAGAAATATTCATGAAAATCCCCCTTCATCCTTAGATTCAGTGTGACCCATGTCTTCATGTAGACATTCACTCCCTCACTGTTGTTGACACTCTCCCACTGACCATTTCTAACACACTGGCTCACCGTTGCTAACACACTGGTTCACCATTGCTGACACACTAGTTCATTGTCGCTGACACTAACTGCCACTGGTGTGGCAACTCATATTCAGAAAACGCATAATCTTTGATGTTGTAACATATATTATTCTCCAAAAATATATCACCATTAGCATTGAGCAATTATAAAGAGTGGGTAAAATTGTGTTTTACATATTTGTTACAAATTTTCTTACACTTCCATCATTTTTATTCCAATTTATATACCATATTCAAGATTAGACACCAATGTATGCAAGGATGGAAAAACCCCATGAAATCTATCTTCCATAACATACAAAATAATCGATGTATTGAAAGACTAAGTGTAAATGCATGGAGTTATTTACTGACCTTAAACGACAATTCAGACATATTTCCCAAATCAGCAGACATATCCTTGCCACTTATCAAACATGCATGAACATATTCAACAAAACAATAATACATTAAATACATGTGACACACTAATAAATATTAAAATCAAAATGAAAACAAATGTATCACAACAAACCTGGAAAACCATGCATTGTTGGAGGATGACCTTGCTTGTTGAGTTGTTCAAACTCAAATGGTTCATCTTCATCTGTAGTGGTATTCAAATCAATTTCAAATCTTGCATTTTGTTTGCTTGTTTTCTTCTCTTTCTGGGGCTCGGGAAACTCTTCTTCCTCTTCAAAGATGAATGAACATCACCCAACCCACACATGAATTCATAATCCATAATATGAAGATAGTTGGCGTCATCCAAATTTATTTTAACCAAAGAAATCAATTGTTCTGTCTTATTAAAAGTTGCAAGAGGATTGTTTTTGAACCAAACCTATGTAGCCAAATAACTCCTCTTTGGGCAACTCAAGTCCTTCAACATTTACATCAACATTGTGACTATCCATGGAAAATATGTTTGAACCATCACCAAGATCAGATATTACCTCTATATTTATCTGAGTAGGGTCATTGTATGAATCAGTTGTTCTTTAATGATTTAGTAATTGGTTTGAATCCATTGAACGGGAAGACAACCAACCCACCTTTATTGCATGCTTGCAAATGTTGCCACGAATATACCATGGGAAATCACAAGCTAAGATTTTTTGTGATGACAAGTGACTATTTCTTATTAGCTTTAGATTGAATCCTCACCCAACAAGCATGAGACCTTTTCTCATGAGGGTTGCAATCACCATCTGTAATTCTTTTTTATTTTCCCATTGATGATTCAAATTGTTTCTCTTTCCTGTAATTCACAAATACTCACTTTTTTAAAATTTCCTTAAATCGATAATAGTGTTCAACATTTGGTAGAAGGACATATATCAACCAATCCATCCTACGAGCACATTTCTTTCTTCTATCAGATAGAAATTTTGTCTTTAGGTAATAGTGATATGACTCCACAACATTGTTTGTCTCCTGATTTACATGGGGGAAATCCCAACAACTTTTTACCCACATCCTTAATTGCAGAAAAGTTGGGTTAATGAAGATATTTCGTCTGTATGAAAACTGAAAAGTGAAATGTAAGAAAGAGTTTGTCAACTTACAAATCTTTTCACTTGCAACCCAAATCTTGTGCAAATAGTCTAGGAACTTCTCCTCGTTAGAAAATTTATTGAGTAAAGTATTAATTGGATTTCTCACTTCAGCACTGGAGCAATAATTCATAATTAAACCCAAATCACTAAACATCTATTTTTTTTATTTATTTCTAGACTACTGTTAATTCATTTCAAGCATGTTCTTTTTGTAATAAATATAATTTGTACTATAAAATAAGATGATTGAAGTTACCTTAAAGCATTAATTTCAGCCAAAGCGTCATCAAACATGAAAGCATTAACTTTCCAACTATGATCAACTTGGTGACACCTATACATGAGGTGCTCCAAACATAGTGAAATTTCCTGTGATGTATTATGTGATGCCAGCACCCATGCAACATGAACCCCACTTTGTTGCTCATCAAACACCATGAGTGTGTACAACTAATACTATCACATTCAAAAAACCTATGAAGTCAACTTCAGCTCATTAATCATTATCAATCATTACTAATCAAATTATTATACCAAATTAATCATTCTTAATACACTCACCCCATATTTATTTGTACTAAATGTTGAATCCATGGCTATTAGACTATTATTCGATAGCTTCACCATGGTCTCCAACATCCACTTCATCTAAATTCCAACTATAAAAGGGATATCTCCACCATTGGGATTTTGATAAAAGAAAAAACCATCTTGGTGTTTTCTATACCAAAGGTTCACACTCATTCCGTCCTTATTATGAAACAAATAATTGCCTTTGATTAGATAATTATAGATGTTAACAACATCTTTTCTACACAAAAATAAATCCCTATCTGGAGTTGTGGCATCCATGTCAACATATTTTTTAACATGCATCCTACAAACCAAGTCAATCGGAACTTTCAAGAAGAAAAAACTCTCTACATAGGAAACCATGCCCCTTGATAACTTTGGTTGATGCAGGGACCTAGCATGACCCAAAGTGTCATGTTGGCCATGACAAGGACATCCTTAGCTATCTACATGCTCATACATGTTATATTTATTGTCGTTATCTCAGGGATATGAACCATAACGTTTACAATGAAATGGCATTGGAAACCTCTATTTTTCACAAATGAGGATCTTCGCTACATTTCATTATGTCCTCTTCTGTCCTCACAGCCATATGAACAAGCATAGCTGCATAAAAAAAATTTGAAAAGTAAATACATATGAATCCGTGAAAAATTATCAAGCACTATTAATACCAACATTTAAACAATGCATCTCTAAAAAATTACACTTCATATCGCAAGGAAGCAGTAGGCCTTGAGTCTAGGCGTTTATTTTGTACCCAGGTGAGTGAAATAACATGGAGCATATCGATTCATTTCCCCTCCCCTAACAAAGTCTCCAATTCTATTTGAATGGATTTTTACAATGTGATCAATCTCCATGTGTTTTCCATGTACTTCAAACCAATCTAAATCCTTACTAGAAAAGATAATATTTTCTTTAGGTTCTTGCACTGAAAGGGAAATGATTGTTTCCCATTTGATTTTTTTATCATTTTTTGACCCAAGGAGTTGTTGCAACAGTAACCCAGAATGTGTTGCGATAGTGACCTAACGAGTTCCACAATTGTAAACCGACGACTTGCTACAAAGTTGAACCAGCATGTTGCCACAATAAACTAGCGATCTTCCTCAACGGTCAAGCATTGAGTTTTCAAAATGGTCAAACAACGAGTTTCCGCAACAATTAACCAGTGAGTTTTTTCAACAGTTAACAAGTGAGTAGTCGTAATGGTTAACTAGTGATTTGCCACAACGGTTAACTAGCGACTTGCCACACCAGTCAACCAGGCAGTTGCTGCAACAGAAAACTATCAAGTTTCCACAACGGTGAAACAATTTGTTGTTGCAACAGTGAACGAGTGGATTTTTTGCAATCAATTTTGGTGCTCTCCTAACCCTTAACAAGCAACAACAAGCTGTGTGCTCTCTTATTTCTGCTACGAAAATGTTCAAACAATACAATATTATCTGCATAAATAAAGAAAGCAACCCAGAACACCATTTTCTTTATATAATATTCTGAATAAATTATATAACAATATGCTAATAGATAATATTCTACCAATAAATTATATAATAGTATAAGCACATAGATATATACATATTTATTTGCATAATCTAAATTAGTAATGCGTAGGATGAAGGGTTTTACAAAGAATCTAAATTAGTAATGTGGGGGATGAAGGATTTTACAAATTGGGTTTTAGTAGTGTGGATGATGAAGGGTTTTACAAATTGGGTCTTAGTAATGTGGAGGATGAAGAGTTTTACAAAATGGGTTTTATTAATGTGGAGAATGAAGGGTTTTACAAATTGAGTTTTAGTAATGTGGAGGATGAATAATTTTACAAATTGGGTTTTGACCAGCACCATAAAAAACAACGGAAAAATAAACATTATACTTTACATATTTTTGCACTATGTTTCGTTATTTTGTGACTCAGAAACTGTAATAGAACTGCTCTTACTTTGCTCACAAATTTAAGAGCATCGTTAATGAAGTATAGGAAACTGATTTGCTTCATTCCCAGATGGCAAACCAGTGGGATCTACATCCCATGTTTTAATGTACTTTCTTATTATCTATTTAATCTGAAATCATTTTTTTGTTTTGGAAAAAAGAAACTATAGTTGGAACCTGCGTAGGTAGGAATCTGCATGGGTTTTGACATTTCCTATTTTCAACTTATGATATGAGTGAATCCAAGCTTCGTTTCTCGCATCCTAGGTACAGAATAAACACTCACATGCGAGTTTTTCATGTTCCGATCAATGATAACACTGTGCCCCATCTCAATTTTCTCAGTATCGGGTTGAAGGGGTTTGAAAACGATGTGGGAGAGAATGGAATTCAAAATAACGAAGGGAGGAAATGGATTCTCACCATTAACTCGTTTTAGCATGATTTAGGCGAGTCATCATTTTGTAACTGACGAGCCTGCAAATGGAACTCCGCAAACGTGACGCCAATGATGACCCAGACGAAGAGGGAGACAGATGGTAACACAGATGGAGTTGGGAGTTTACATCTTGAGACAAAAGGGACCCACATCGCAGAGAGGTCGCCAAAAAGGCCTTGTCGACGACAAGGGGTTGCGAAACCCAAAGGTTGTTTCATCGACCCATTAGCTTACTCCATATTTTTTTTATGAAATGAAAAAAGGGTTTCCTTTATGACGAGCTATAATTAGAAGTACAATGTAGCCCTTCATAAGGACAATGTAATTTGTAAGAGGAGAATATAAGGATATTGATCTTAAGCAGCACACTCGAAGGACTTTATGTTTTTTTCCTAGAATTAGATTTTAAATTGGAATATTTGTTATGATAATAATTTCGATACTGAAATTTAGTTGTAGGGAGTGATCTAGTTACCATTAATTTTTTTTTGCAAAAAAGGGGAAATTGTAGTAATAGGGAGTAAGACAAATATTATCATTATGCATATGTATCAAAAAGATGGGAATTGATTGTGGAACATCTTTAAAATGATACTTAGTAAATTTATAATTTTTTAAGTTGTATAATATTCATAAAAATAATTATTAAATTTATTTATTTAAATATTCAATATATTTGAAAAAATAAGTTTTTTAATTATAATTCTAATTATCCAAAACAAAATGTTGAACTAATTCTGTGAGCAGGAAACAAAAATAAGGGTTCTTTAGTTAGTCTATAGATTTTATTGGCAAAAGGAAATTGATAAATGTTATGTGCCATCTATTCATAAAACATATAAGCAATGTCTTCAATTTCTTAACTAGGGAAAAAAATTAAAGATAAAACCTGTTTTTTTGGTTATTTATTTGATAACATTAATTTTGTACATCTTTTTTTGCTTAGGCTTTTTTCAAATATTTATCCATAATTTTCCTAAATAATATCTACCTCTTGTTTCAATTGTTGGATTTATTACAGAATCTCTATTAAGAGCCATATGTAGACTTTGTTTCAGAGATTTCTTTATTGGAAAAGTTTTCAATTTTATTTACACAAACTTTGGGATGCTACCACAATTTCAGGTAATGAACATATGTCATAATGACTTAACTAAACCACAACACCATTTTTAGAAAATATTCCTTGTATGCATTAGGTGTACATATTGTTTGCATTCAATCCCTTTATTGCAAGTGCGATTCCTCCCTAATTTGCTAAATATAGCGAAGTCACAAAGTGTATGGCTTCCTTGATGTAATTGTGCATTCTAGTGACAATCCATTAACTTTGACAAACATTGATCTCTTTTGAAATGAACTTTTAAGGATTTTCGCAAGGAGTATCACAAATTTAAGTAGTATATATTGCTTTATATTAGAAAAACTTAACAAAATAGGTTCCTCATAATTGGTATAATCTTATTGTTCTCATCTTGTTTACTAGTAGCGTAGCTTGTGATAGTTGAGAATCATGAAATTAGCATGAAAGAAGGCATGGAAATGGAAAAAACACCAAGTCTACTACCATTAGAGGAGTTCTATGGGAATTTTATGAGGTTCATCAATGAACAAACTCTCCATCCTTAATGCAAACTGGAAAACTCTATTATTTTAGGTTGTTCTATGATTTTCCCTTTCTCTCCCCATTCATTGTGATTTTATATATATATGAGGTCTTCCATATGGACCTTCATCTAATCTAATAAAAATTCCTAAGGAAATAAGATAGGGAAATCTACCACTTTGCAATCCTAAGAGGAACTACTTTATCACCTAGGTTGCATTTTTCACATGATCATCCTAATATAAATCTAGGTATTACTGTGACCGGTGGGAATGCTCAAAAAGTCCAAATGAAATTTATAAATATAAAGTAGAGAAGATTGGATGCTTGAACATTATTTTCATAGAATAGCTAATATTGTATCTTCACGGTAGTTAGGCATATTACTGCTCATTTTAGTGTAATACTTACTTATGATAGTTCAATTGTTGTTTTAATATTGTTGTCATTAAACTTGTTTCTCTACTATCCCATCATTCTATGCTCGAGATACATCTTTTCGTAGATTCCATTTATTTTTCTTTTCCTCTATTTGGCATCTTATTACGCTCAAAAAGTCCAAATATAAATATAAAGTAGAGAAGATTGGATGCTTGAACATTATTTTCATAGAATAGCTAATATTGTATCTTCACAGTAGTTAGGCATATTACTGCTCATTTTAGTGTAACACTGACATATGATAGTTCAATTGTTGTTTTAATATTGTTGTCATTAAACTTGTTTCTCTACTATCCCATCATTCTATGCTTGAGATACATCTTTTCGTAGATTCCAGTGATTTTTCTTTTCCTCTATTTTGCATCTTATTACGCTCAAAAAGTCCAAATTTATAAATATAAAGTAGAGAAGATTGGATGCTTGAACATTATTTTCATAGAATAGCTAATATTGTATCTTCACGGTAGTTAGGCATATTACTGCTCATTTTAGTGTAATACTTACATATGATAGTTCAATTGTTGTTTTAATATTGTTGTCATTAAACTTGTTTCTCTACTATCCCATTATTCTATGCTTGAGATACATCTTTTCGTAGATTCCATTTATTTTTCTTTTCCTCTATTTGTCATCTTATTCCTTACAGTAGAAACAATCTTGTAGCTTTCCCTTGTATCAATTATTGGGGTGAGAAAAATGTGGTAGTGTTAACACCTAATAATGTTTTGGGCATCTCACTAGCATTGAAAGCCCTCGTTTCCCTTTCTAGTTGCATGTTGGCATGGTTTTCTATAGTTTTGGAGATATGCTTTGAGGAAGTTAGGGTTCCTCACTACTCCTAATTTAAACAGGTTAGCTTGATATTTTTGTTATAAATTTTCTTTTGAAAGTTTCAAATTATGAATTTTGAGGATATTGAGATGAGATATTCATGTACATGTGATAAAAATTTCAGGTATTTTTTTCTATACTTTCAAATGTATGCTTTGGAAAAGTTAGGGTGTTGTTGACGAGGAAAAATGTACCTCCAATAGTAAGGGGGTCTCCCCGGTGTGAAGTCCCAATTATAACTCACTTTGTTTGGGATAGTAGCCCCATCCGGTATGTGGGCCTAGCTGCCACCATGTGATTTCTCTATTGGTTGTCAAATGCAGATGTGTTAGGGTGAAATAGAGTGTGAAATGTTGGAAAATGGGGTTAGATTCATCCCATGTTTGATAACTTGCAAAACATAATACAAAAATATAATAGCAGAATAACAAGAAGGAATATATCTCAAGAAGGAATTTAATAGCTAAAACCATCTAAGATATACACAAATGAGAATGTACTAGACATTTACTACAAATTTGTTCATAATAAGTTACCAATATAGCATAAATGAGAAAGAAAAGATTCAAAGCAAAATATAAGCCATAAGCCTTGTATTAGTTCGTCAATATATACCCAATATATAAGCTCAAACGCACCCACAATAATAGTATTGGATAGCCATTACAAATACCATAAAGATGTATGGGAATCGATGCAAAGAGTGGAAAACTTATCATTAATAATGCTACAAATTCAAGTACAAATCCATCAAATCCATCAAAATCCAATAGTAAAATGTATGTCAATCATATTATCTTTAACATCAAACCCTAACTTCACCATAGTTCAAGCTACCAAGAACAAAAGTTCTTTCAACTCGCTCATCACAAATAGTTATTTAAATGTTAACCGAGCTTCAATGTTAAAAGTCCATTCTAAATAAAGCATCAAATTATATTTACACAAATGGGGAGGTGGCTTTTCACCTTCCCCATGACCTTTCGTATTCCTTATAACCTTTCGTATTCTTTATAGTCTTTTGTATTCCTTGCATTGCTTTTTACATGGGTTTACATTTATTATTTTCATAAACATATAAAAAAATATTTACAATATATTTTTGTCAATAAAGTCTAATTAATTTTTTCTTTAATAAGTAGTTTTATAATAGCATATTCTTCTTATTATGAAATAAGGAATACAAACATAGCAAGCTAATATTAATTAATTAACTTATTTACTTAAATTGAACTACTATCTCTCTGCTTACTACTATTTTTCTATTTCCAATTATTTATCAACCAGATAATATATATCAGTTGTTTTATATTTCTCATCACTTGTTTCTAAGCGGCTTCTTTTCTCCAACCAATATAAGAACCAGCTTGTGAGAGTTTAGGCGAGAGCCGTGAAGCTTTCATCCCTTACGTTTAAGCAATTGCTAGATGCTTACAATTGATTTTTCCAGGCACCTACGAAGGTGCCCTCTCCGTGGATAAATTGTTGATTAAGAGCAACATAAGTTAAGGGCAACATAAGTTATTATCTTCTTCGTGATTTGTGGTAAAAGGAACGCATAATTTGCCAAATGACTCTATACAAGATTTCGCACCAAACTGTGGTAGTTGTCGTGAACGGACACTTTCACTTTATGTTGGATGGATGGTTATTCACAGCCAGCACTCCACAATTCACATACCTATTAAAAAAACTTGTAAACCCATGCTAAAGATAAGGATGATGAATATATCTTGAAAATACGCGTATATTTGCTCACTCGAGATTGATTTTGAATATATTTTGGAATCGAAAGTACAAAATGGGATGAGGATGACTTTCTTGACTTTCATTTCAGTTTGATGTGGTCATGAACACCACAAACAATAATTGTTATTAACTCGACATTTAAATTTGACTTTGAAGAAACCAACCGTGGTCATAGTCAAACCATAATATTTTGAGTGGACTTACAAAGACTTTCAACTTTGTAGAAATCAAACGCGGGGGCTTATGAGATCGAACTTAAAGTTCATTATGTGTTTGGTAAAGTCAAGGCTTGACTTAGCAACCTGCTCGTTGCTCGTTGGTCCTTGAATGGATGCTCAGCGAATTCGTTTAATAATGGTTGTATTTAGTTTAATTTATAAACGAAGTGATATTTTAGATATTATTTTGGATTCAACTGTGTTAAGTAAGTCATTTAAGTATTGACCATTGAATTCGTTTAATAATGGTTGTATTTAGTTTAATTTATAAACGAAGTGATATTTTAGATATTATTTTGGGATTCAACTGTGTTAAGTAAGTCATTTAAGTATTGACCATTTCCATGAGAGGTAGTCGTAACTGATTAATGATTTTTTTAATAGTTTACTTAGCACTCGTTGCATGGGGTGATGCTCACAGGGGTGAAGAAGTGGGATTGAAACTAGTGAAATGTGGAAAACGAATCACATAGCATCAATCATCACTTCCAAGGGTTGCACCCGGTAACCAGAACTTCCCAA
The DNA here is from genome assembly GCA_000404065.3 of Pinus taeda. Lineage (NCBI taxonomy): Eukaryota > Viridiplantae > Streptophyta > Pinopsida > Pinales > Pinaceae > Pinus > Pinus taeda. The sequence goes on along the minus strand of APFE030760100.1, from coordinate 8,392 downwards.
AAAATCACCCATTCCAGATCTCCTACTAAAATGATATTTTTCACCTCTTATCATCCTGAAATCTTGAAGTAACGCTTAACGCATAAAAAGAGCGTCACTCATTTATCTTGACACTTTTTGTGTTATGAAATAAGATTTCATGGTATCTGTGGAATATTTCAATGTAGTTTGCAGTTCCTGATATATAGCCATTTGGTGGTATTTCCACTGACTAGAATTTATAATCGAGAGAGTTGATAAGAATACTAGTCTATACGAAGTTATCCATCTTGTGGAGTAAGAATTTTTAATACATGGAAAAGCGTTGCTGCTATTCTATATAGCGGATATCTAAATATTAAAAATAATGAAGGATACTTCATAAGATTTCATGGTATATATGAGATAGTTTTTAATAGCGCAATCGTTATATTTTAATCAAATCCAGACCGAGACCACGGAGTCATTCTTATCAGGATTGGACGATGTTCATCCTTATCCTGATTCTGATGGTAGATTCAGGTAATTAGCAGGAGCACTAAACATACACTCAACTCAACTTTGCCATAAAAATCTGATCATGAAATTCTACAGTCTAGATAAACCGAATAAAAATCTACAGTCTAGGTAAACCGAATAAACTCAAGACAAAAAGATGTGCTTCAGTCGGTAAATGAATCATGACACAAGTTATAGGTACTCTGAAATAACTAAGGAAATAATGTTCACTAGTAGTCTGCCCTATCTTAACTTCATACGACCAAGATACGAAGACATTCGAATTTCTCTCAGACCTCAACCAAAGAGTGTATGATGGTTTTATATTGTGTTTAATAAACATGGAACAGATTATACACAAAGGAAACGATGTCATTTTCATTTGATTTTTCTCGAATCTAAGTGGAAGAAGAATTAAACTCCCTACCTACCAATTAAATTATAAAAATGTAAATAAATATTAATATTAATGTAATAATTATATATAATTACATAAATTATGTGTTAGAAGAAATTTAAAAAAAAAACCAAAAAAAAACTTATTTTCAATGTAATTAAGCATTTAATCTTTAACAATATATAAAAATAAGATATTGTTTTAAGTGCATATGGGTTTAACATATATTCGACTTCTGAGAGGATGATTAAAAGAACTTCCTTAACTATCCAAAACAAATAGAATTGATCGAAAACATGTAACAAAAGATAATATCTTTATGTCCAAGACATGATCTATATTGGAATTGGGCTTTGAATTTCAAATCTTTAAAATTGATTTGGATGGTCTGATTTTTTATAACCCAAGAATATTCTTTGTCTAAGTCCATATCCAACGGCTTCAATTAAGAGTTTGGTTAATGAAAAGTCTCATTTTTCACTTACGAGAATTTACATTCCACATCCCTGATCATGAATGAGATTTGTAGTATCATTTGTCAACCTGCCACTCCCAGCTCCCATTTTTTACCACTTGAAATCAATTGTGTTAGATCATCTACATGTTTCATTCATCTGCACTACCAAAAAAAATTGTGTGGCAATTTTCAATGATCTTTTACCTAGCTACTTTAAAAATAGAAATATTAAAAGGAAAAATATATGAATGGCCTCCGCAAACACCCTAGTGAACCATGTGGTTGAGAGAACGAATAATTGATTAAGTGCTCAAGAACTTGATAGTTGAGAGAATGAATGATTAAATCTCTATTTTTAATTGCATTAAATTAACTTAAATTAAATTAACAGAACCCATTCCTTTTAGCATATGTGGTGAGACCTCTTAGGTCTTATTGAATTGAAGAAATTATCTTGCATCACCTTCCCTCTACCCCAGTTATTCATGATCTCTCTTCACAGAGAAGGATTGTGTAATATCAAAATGTTTCCCATTGGAGAAGAATCATACCTCCCTAGATGAAATCTACATGCAATTCCTTTCAAACAATTTCCAGATGATTTGAAAACTAAAAGAGAATACCTTCTAGTCAAATCTTACTATTAGATATATCCTTGGATAAATATTAGCTGATGAATTACTCAAATTTGCAAACTACAATAACTAATCAAAACGTGAATAACTTGCATAGAGATTTTCTAAACTTCAAAGGAATAACAGAGTCACAAAAAAACGAAATAAAAGAGTTGACAGATACTATTAACATTTTGTCACATGTCTTAACTAACATCACAACTTTAAGGACATCCATGGATAATGTTTATGCATGACTAGATCTATTAGATGCATTATTTACCAAACTAGAGGAAGTTAAGAAAAATATTAGAAAGCCAGAGAGAAATCTCCTTGTTTATGATAAATATATTTTTCGACATAATGGTAACCAATCTAAGCATATGAAAAAAAATCGATGAGCATGTTTCGGTTCTAATGATCTAGATTGGATCATTATATTGTTGTCCATCCATCTCAATGAATTTGGAGTGGAAAAAGTGGAGGAATCATAGAACCCATTTTGGCAAAACAAAATCTGAAACCTTCCAGGAGTGTTTTGAGGCATCAAACGACGTTTTTTGGTGGTAACATTTTTCATATTTCATGTTTCACCATTTGACGTTATTCTACACACAAATATCTTTCCAACGATGTAAGAAGTGTGCCAACTGGAATCCATATGCAAAAGTTATGCCACTCAAAAGTTGACCTTCTTGTTTTCACACATATAATTTGGAAGGATGTCGTGTCAGCCCCCATTATTCATGAAAAAGGGGCTAGCCACATGTTTATGATGTAAAAGACTCTAGAAGAGTCTATATTTTAACTCTAGTTAAGAGTTGATGTAGTCAAAATTAACCACTAGTAGGCTATCAGGTTGTGTTATAACCAGACAACTAGGAGGAAGAGGCATTCCATTATTTCCAGAGAGTTTTGTTCCATAGTTGAGAAAAGATATCCAAGCGAGCTAGGAGGTAGAGCACATAGAGAGGATATGTGCACTGTAACATCCCACGGGCCACAAACATTACTTCTTTGTACCTGCAACCATCTTTCCAGTCAGAGAAAGAGAGTGAAGCGTTTTCACCTTCCAGCTGGGTTTTTGTCCCTAAAGGGTTTCCCAGAGAGAATATTTTGTGTCTTATGTGTGTGTGAGAGCTTATTTTGTCATTCTCTATTTTTTCGCATAATTTCCATTCGCATGCATGCACTAATTACAGTTGGATCTACAAATCTTAAAGTTTAATAAAACTCTATTAATGTAGAATCTCATATTTTTAATATAATATTATGAGATCTATTGTGACGAACTATCCAGTGGAATATCCATGGAAGTTTATGGATCATTTGGTATAAGAGTAGATTTATTTGGGTATTTTGTGGAGATTGCATGGATCTAGATCAACGGGGCCGAAAATCGTAAAACCCAAATTATGGGCGATGAATGTGTAAATGAACCTCGTGATCCTGCCGAGGTGAGGTTTACGTGCCTAGAACAACAAGTCATAGATATAAACCACAATGTAACCTCCTCATGGTGGCCCTAAGAAATAAGTTGGGGATATTTGGAGAAGATGGGGATTCGAATGGAGAGGACAAATCAAAAGGGGGATCAAGAGATCAGGAAGACACGGAGAACTAGCCGAAGAAAGAACATAGAAAAGATCAACCTAGTTTGAATGTCGTGAATCAATCCTGATTCAAAATGGAATAAAAAGTCAATATCAAGTCGTACCACGGTGAGATTGATGCTCTAAAGTTGAAACATTGGTTGTAGCAACTGGAATTGTATTTCATCATCCATCAGATCGAGGAAGGGAAAAAGATCTCATTCACACGACTGAAATTGGAGGGCCATGCACTGACTTGGTGGGTGAGCCACTCGAAAACCATGAGGTTGGAGGGAGAACCTCTACTGACTAAGTGGGAGGTTCTCAAAAACCTCATTAAGTCACAATTTTATCCCATCAGGTATATGAAGGATTAGTGGATCCAGTGGCATTACTTCAAGACGAAGTTGGGCCAAAGCTTACAGGAGTATACCAGAGAATTCAGGAACATGGATATAATGTTAGGTATCTCTCCAAAGAACCCAAATGTACTCATTAAGTATTTGGGGAGTTTGCACCACCATCTATGTGAGAAAGTGATGTTGTTCAAGCCCAAATTAGTGGATGAGGCTTGTGTACAGACACAATGCCTGGAAAACATAGGCCAAAAAATAGTGTAAGTATCTCTCCAAAGAACTCAAATGTACTCATTAAGTATTTGGGGGGTTTGCACCACCATCTGTGTGAGCAAGTGATGTTGTTCAATCCCAAATTAGTGGATGAGGCTTGTGTACAGGCACAATACTTGGAAAACATAGGCCTAAAAAGAGTGTAATCAAGTGGACCAAATCATAAAGAGCAACATGAAGCTTCTAAGGAGGGGAAGAAGAACAAAAAAGGCGAAAATATAAAAATACGGCGACCACAACATACCAGTTCAAAGATCTTAGCAACCACTACAACATTTATGGCCATACAGAAGGGAAGTGTTGGAAATTTCATCCAGAGCTAAACCCAAAGAACAAGAAGAAATATAATAAGAAGAAGAATCTCATGGCTACGAATTTGAGCAACCAAATTGAAAGCAGCTCAGACGTGGATGAAAAGATTATCTACATGTTAGTTCTGAAGGAGATGAATCTGAGTAGACTTCAGCTAGATGAAGAGAAAGAAATCAAAATCTTCCATATAAAGATATAAGTCAAAAACACAAAGATGGATGCTCTATTTGACGCAGGATCACAGACGAATCTCATTGCAACAGATTTGGTCAAGATGTTGAGGTTGGAAGTTCGTGATCATCCAAACCCATATCCATTAGGATGGGTAAATAAGGATGCAGAGTTTAAGGTAACAAAACAATGCAAAATTAAATTTGCTATCAGTGCTAATTTTATTGATGAAGTAGATCTAGATGTGGTTCCCCTTAATGTATGTGGAGTCATGTATGGGATTCCATACATGTACATGCGAGATGCAATATTCATGAGGGGATCCAATTAGTATTGTTTCATTAAGGATTAAAAATCGTTCATTATCAATGCACACAAAGGCAAGTCAAAAATTTCACTAGTAAGTGCCAACCAAGCCAAGAAATTGATCAGTTCCAGCAAGAAGTATGTTTTATTGTTTTTAATAGAAATTTAGTTTGAAGAGGAGGCAATAAGAGGCAATGCATCCCTAAAGGGGTATACTAAGAAGCATAAACAAAAATTAGAGGAGTTTTTATAGGCATACAAGGATGTATTCTGAGAGCCTAAATGGTTACCACCTAAGAGAGAAGTGGAGCATGAGATCCAACTATTTCCAGACTCCCCATTCTCAAATATTGGGTTGTACAGGTAGTCTGTTATAGAAGAAAGTGAGGTGAAGAAACAATTGTAGCAGCTACTGGAACAAGGTGTCATTCAACTGAGTACATCGCCATGTGGGTCACTCATCATCATTAAGCCGAAGAAGGATGGGACTTGGCGGATGTGTATATATTACAGGGCATTGAAGAAGATCACACTCAAGAACAGATACCTCCTAACCCGCATAAACGATCTGCTAGATCAGTTGCAACAAGAAAAGTACTTCACCAAGCTAGACTTGAAGTCTGGATATCACCAAGTTCGAGTCGAAGAAGAAGATACTTTCAATACATGGAAGACTGCCTTCAAAACCAGGCAAGGTTTGTACGAGTGGTTAGTTATGCCATTTGGCCTACGTAATGCACCAACTACATTTATGAGATTAATGAATGATGTATTGTGCCCTTTTATATATTCATTTGTTATTTTCTATTTGGATGATATACTGGTATATAGTGCTACATGGGAGGAGCATATGTCACATTTGACGCAGGTGCTAGAAACATTGAAGAAGCATCAACTGCTAGAAAATCTGAAGAAATGTGAATTTGTGTAGTGGTCTTTAGAGTATCGGGGGTATGTGATCGGTGGAGGAGAACTAAAGATAGACCCATCCAAGATGGAGGCCATCATGAAATGTTCGGTGCCTACTAATGTTTCTGAGGTCAGGAGTTTGATTGGGGAAGCACAGTACCTGAAAAATTTCATAGCCTCATTTTCAGTAGTAAAAGCATCGCTCCATGCCATAACAACAAGTGGCAAGAATTTCTAGTGGGGAAAATGTCAGTAAAGGGCTTTCGAAGCTAAAGAAGAAGATTAGTCAAGCACCAGTTCTAGTATTACAAACTTGCAGAGACCCTTCAAAGTGGAGACAGATGCAAGTGGGTACGTTATGGGAGTTGTCTTGATGCACAAAGGAAGGCCTGTATGCTACCGTTCTGAAGTATTTCTTGGGGTGGTTATTAACTACCCTACTTACGACAAGGAGATCTATGTCATGGTGAAAGCTATGAAGAAGTGGAAGCATTATCTGATGGGAAAGGAGACAATGATCCACACAAATCACCAGTCATTACAATACTTGCAGGCCTAGACTAAGCTACACCAGACTAGGCATTACAAGTGGATGGGGTTTTTACAACAGTGTCATTTGGTGATCAAGTATAAGAAGGGAAGCACAAAGAAGTTGGGAATTCTTATGCACATGGATCCATTCACCCATGATGCATACAAAGAGGCATATTCAGAATATGAGCACTTCAACAAGGTGTATCAGCAGTTGCAGAGTTAAAGTCATGTGCACGATGGAAATAACACGTTAACTTCCATATCCAAGATGGATTACTGCACATGTTGGATAAGTTATGTGTTCATAAAGGTGAGTGATTGCAGTTGATCAGAGAGGCTCACACCTCCAAGTTTGCAGGGCGCTTTAGTGTAGGGAATATTGTGGATAACTTGTAGAGATATGTGTATTGGCCCAAGATGCAAGAGTAGGTAGCTAGGTTCATAAGAGGATGCATGTTTTGTTGTACCAACAAGCCTAACAATAGGAAATAGGGTCTATACCATCCCTTGCATGTACCTACTCGTCCTTGGGAAATCATTTCCATGGACTTTGAGGGAGGTTTACCCACAACCAGGAAGGGATATAAATTCTTGTTTTTGTTTGGATGCCCTGTAAAAAAGACCATCAGCGGGCAAGAAGTAGCAAGCTTGTTCTTTGGATAGGTCTGAGTTCACTTTGGGATACCAAGGAGCATCATTTCAAATAGGGATACAAGATTTATTATTGCATTTTGCACTGCATTGTCGGAGAAGATGGACACAAATTTGAAGAGATCTACAACATTCCATCCACAAAAAGATGGGCAGATAGAAGTAGTCAACAGGACTTTGGTGCATATTCTAAGCGGATACAACCAAAAGAATTTGAAGACCTAGGATGAAAATCTAGTATATATACAACATTCTTACAACAAAGCAATCCACACTTCTACATGAAAGTCCCCATTTGAGACTTGTTTTGGATATTTTCAACCTTCACCTTTGGACATTGCATATGGGAAACAAGGAGTGAGGGAAGATCTTGCAGGAGATGACTTGAGGGATGAAAAAATTATAGAAAAGATCTGGTAGATCCATCTACAGGTACAAGAAACACTACAGAAGTCACAAGAGAACTATAAGCCCATGTATGATCAACACATAACAGAGAAGTCATTTAAGGTGGGAGATAGAGTATGGTTATAGTTGAACATGGAGAGGTCATAGGGGCCTAGTAAGAAAATCAAGACTCTGAGGTATGATCTCTTTGAGATACTAGAAAAGGTGGGTGATAATACCTATCGACTCAATTTACCACTATATATATGCATTTTCTTAGTTGTGAATGTAGAGAATATGGAACTCTATGATCCTTCCATGTTAGATCAGGAACACGAATAGGTCCTACCTTCTACGGAGGATTTGACACCAGATTCTCAGGCAAAGTTGACAGAAGATACAATTTTGCAGAAGGGGTCTAGAGCTACAAGACATGGTAACATGACCTTTGGCAGATTGGATTGAAAGGACAACTTCCAGGAAAAGCTAAATGGTACACTAGAGAGAAGGTTGAGGAAAAATTTCCTCACCTCATTTAGTATTTTCGGTATCAAAAGACTACCAAAATGGAGAGGTGTGATCTAGATTGGATCATTATATTGCTTTCAAACATGTTGATGCATTTGAAGTGGAAGAAGTGGAGGAATCAGCTCATGAGACTATTTTTACTAGTGTGACCCAGTTTGGCAAAACAGGGTTTGAAACCTTCTAGGAGTGTTTTGAGCATAGGGGCTTCACTCAATGAACCTCTAACGTATCACGTGCATTCGTGGCATATTAAAAAATACCTTTAATTTGACTACATATTGGAAAATACCTCTAAAAATTACATTATTTAACCCCTACCAATATATACCCAATACACCTTCCCAATTTAAAAACCCCATACTTTCACTAAATATTGTAGGTATCCATTTTTTCATTAACATTTTTTATACCCTTTTATATTTTTGCAT